>KZ809658.1:8145-20120 GCA_000696205.2 Oncopeltus fasciatus
CTGATTATCAACTCCCCTTCCTTGACACCCTTATTATCCGTAACACCAATGGCTCTATCTCCACTGACTGGTATACCAAGCACACATACTCAGGTCGTCTCCTTCATTTCAACTCATCTCATCCTCATCATCAAAAAATTAATGTGGCCAAAAACCTCATCTACAGATCACTCACACTCTCTGACAATATTTTCCGCAGAAAAAATATTAAACGTGTTACTGACATCCTCCTGTCCAATGGTTTTCCTACACACACCATTCAAAAATTTGTAAAATAATTTTTTATTTCCACTTCTCCAACTATCCCCTCCCACAAAATAACGACCTCGTTTTCCGTTCTCTTCCTTATATTCCAAAACTTTCTGAAAATATTAAGAAATTTCTCAGAAAAACTTTCCCCTTAAGCTTTATTTTTCCACCAACAACAAATTAAAATCTATTTACACCATCCTCAAAGACCCCATCCCCCCTTCCTAACAGAACTAATGTCGTCTACAAAATTCCCTGTTCCACACCAAATTGCCATGGTTCTTACATTGGACAAACAAATAACCCTGTTTCCTGTTGAATCAATAACCATGAAAATGACATTAAGAATAAACTAATAAAAACTGCCCTCACTAAACATGTTTTACATGAAGAACACAGATTTGATTTCGAGAGCATAACCATTCTTTCCCTTGAACCCTATGAACATAAACGTCTTTTGTCTGAAACCGTTCACATTAACTTACAACACTATCCACTTAACGACAGAACGGACATAGAATAAATTTCCTCAACTTATTCAAACACTTTCAACATTCTAAAAACCATCAGCCTTCCTTCTCAATAAACCTGTCAAACATTTTCCCAGTTCCAAAGTTGTTCACGTTCTCTTTTCAGCCCTGAAGAAGCCATCACATGATGTGCGAAAGCTCGGCAAATAACACCAATTTGACACGGTCCAACCCGGAAGAAGAAACAGTAAATAGTTCCAAAGTTACCTATTCCAAATAATACCCTTCCTTTTTCGTTTTTATTGCCATCTCTTGAAACAGGCCGCTTTCCCTTTGTACCTTCCGCCTATTACCTCCCCCAGACCTCCCATGATGTGTATTTGCAAAATTTATACTTTAGTAATGGAATTGTGAACTTAGGGACAGGACGTCCTCTCTCGTCTTCATGATAGGTAGGTTTGGTAAATTACTGTTTTAATGTTATTCAATTATTTTTCAATAAGTTGTTGTCTGCATGTTTTTCAAATTGATTTTTAAAATCTTTTTAAATTCTCTTACATTGCTTTCTACATTCATACTTTTGATATCACATTACATTATTGTAATTCTCTATTATATTATTGTCAATTATTATTGTATTCTCATGACATTGTATTTCTAAAGCCTTGAAGATGGCTTACAATGTAAGCCGAAACGTTGGCAGATAATCCTTTATTAAAAAATACATTTTTTAAATTTGTGTTTTTTGGATCTACCTTGACCGAACCGAAAATCATCTTAGAATTACTTATTACTCTTTGTGTTATGATTTAATGAATAATAACTAAATGAGAATTAAAACTAAATCTAATCTATTATTATACTTAGAAAATTAATTATCATAAATTAATGTTCAATGAAAACTACTGTCTCTCGAAACTAACAACTAATGAACATGCTAACAAAATGACTTAAAGCTAAAATATAGATATTGTCCAATTATGGAAGAGAACTTACACTCATAACTATGTTTTATTTTCACTGAAACATTATCAATAAATGTCATATAGTGATGTGCATTATCTATAACTGCCATTGACTGTCGCTCTCTGATTTCACTGTTATCTCACTCCAGGGGCTCCAAAAAGGAGCTATTAGGAAGTTTCAAAAGCCTTCAGGCACGAGACATAGTAACACCTGATGTCTAATTACATCCTCCCAATAGTGCATTTGAATTGTCTATAATCCTCATTCAAGCTTCCATTATTACGTCTACTTAATAACATTACTCTAGAAGTAATTGTATAGGGCACAACCAGTGTTTGTGCGAGTGCGTGAGGCTGCTCACATGCTAAATATTCTGGGTCTTTTTTCCGAAGGGAAGCATAAGACTCCTTATTCTGAACTAATATTTATAAAATTCCCTGTCAGTATGTGAAATAGTCGAAATGCTAGAGTATCAGGAAGATGTTAGTGCACTCCCTTTTTACTAACGGCAGCTCAGCAAACCTCTCAACAATACCATCCCAGCTGGCAGGAAAGGCGTTGGCCCCAAAGGGCACCATCCCAGACAACAGCTGGCCCTTTCTTTTCCAACAAATTGCAGCAAACTTAGACCAAGCTTTACCCTACAAATACAGGACAATGGCCTAGCTTGTATGCGAATCCAACACTTTCTCTTAAACAAGTCACATTCACTACTACTGTTACTCTTCCATTTGTTCCTACTAATCAATAAAAACCATAATCCAGCTTATTATAAAAAAAAATATAAAAATGAAAATTTATCTTCATTATATGTACCACCAAAGCAAGCACAAAATTAACCTTGAGTATTGGACCACTTATTACCTCTGAGATATTTTAAGTTAAGATTTATTACTGATAATAAATTTTAAGTCCATCATAGTAAAGAAATATTGCAGAAACAAAAAGGAGAACAAGTTGTGCTTCTTAATGAATAAGTCAGAGATTCTTGTATCACTGTTGTATATAGTGGCTTTTCATTGTGTGTAATATAACTTTTAAGTTTTAGCAAAAGACAGAGACTGCATAATGTGTAAGAAACTTAAATTAGATTTAGATGCAATGTACAACTACCTTTCAACATAAATTAGAGATAAATACCTTCTCCTCCCATTCTGTGACCATCAATGACCAATCCTGAATCAAGGTTGAGACAGTAATGGTGAGTATCATTCTGATAACGTGAGGCCATTCTCGCCTTGAACTCCCTCTCTGAAACTACTTCTCCTACATATTCAAGGATAAAATCATCTTTTTTAATATCATACTTGGTCTTCACACCCCAACCCTGCAACAGTAATTAAGATTATTCATAAATTATTAAATTTAAGTTATGAAGATACTAAAAATAGATAAATAATATATATGAGAAAAAAAAGCCAAGATATTTAAAAGTACACAATTCTCTCAAATACTTTAGAGGAAAATCACTAACAAAAAGACATTTAATCCTAGCAGGTTATATAATACTTATAATAGGGATAATAGTATTTAATAGACTTTGAATTATTAACAAAGTAATAGTAACAATATTATTATCAATGATGGCATATTAATATGAATTAAATTACATAATACAATCTCGCTAGTGTTGGTAAACAGAGTTAATTCTGAGATAACTGTGGCTATATTTCATTTTTAATTTTTTTGAAAATTAATAGTTGTTTATACAAGTACACAAGAAAAATGTCACTAGTACAACTTTATGAGATTTTCAAGACTATTAAAAAAAAAAAATTATTTTTCATCCTTTATCATTGTAACTTTTCAATGAAAAGAGAACATATTTCTGCCCACATACCATTTCAAATAGATCAGAAATCTATATTTTTAGTAACTAGGATTGAATAAGTCCTCTTAATTAAAAATATGTTGAGTCCATCCCCATTGAGACAAAAATTTAATCTGATTGACAAGTGACAAATGATATTTAATTTTACTTAAAATTCTATGTTATATAAATATTCAACAGATTTATCATACAAAAATAAATTTATTCAGATTGGCACCAAGACGCAATTTATGAATTTTTTTTACGGAATTTCGGAGAAGCTAAAAATATAAACTGTTCAAAATTCATTTTATTAACACATACACATACACATGCATGCACTTAGTATTGAAAATTTTCGGTCCTCATTCACTAATGAAGATAATAATTTCTTAATGAACACCAGAGATATAGCAAGAGCTAAAAAGGAAGTTAATTAATCAGTATAATTGATATAATTATTATATTTTTATAACTTCAAAGTCATGTAAATGACTTCGAAATATCTAAAAATTGAAGTTGATACAAATNAAGTCTCTGGAGATAAAAAAACAAAACAAGAAAAAAATGAACTTAAGTGATCTTCAAAACAATGCAAGTGGTATATCAAAACAATGTTTTATTATTATTTTCTTTCTTTTTTCTGTGAAATTTAAAACAAATCTTCTATTAAAAGCGAAGTAAAAGTAAATTAAGATATCTCAGAAATGAGCCAGTCTTTTTTTTTTTTTTAATTTCAATGATTTTCCATTAGATTTTAAACAAACAAGATTTCCAATCAAATTACAATATGAAAAAGGTATGTGATGTGCGGATCAGATTTTATTTATAATTAATGCAACAAGATTTCCAATCAAATTACAGTATGAAAAAGGTATGTGATGTGCGGATCAGATTTTATTTATAATTAATGCAACAAAAATTTTCATAATTAAACATGCTGTTTAAATTGTATTTAAAAAAATTATAATTATTTCCGGTTCCCTCAACTACTTCATTTTCTACATAGATGAAATGATTAAGTTCCTGAATGGCCAAAGGTGAGTTTAGCCATTAATTCATCTTGTAGGTCGCTATTAAATATAACCTCATTACAAGCTTCCTTTTACGTTTAATTTATTTGTATAATTTTTTTTTTTTTTTAATTTATAGTGTTTTCTTCATGTAATAGCAATTAGCATTGTCAACTAACATTTTTCCATTACAAAATCTTCTATTGTAAGTATTCCTATAAGGGAAAGTTGTATCTAATACTTTCCACCAAGGATTTATAAGCACATATTTTGAAAAATTAACCTATAAATAAATAAACAAATAATAATAAAAAATGATTAAGTAAAAAACTTGATGAATTTCTAAAATATTTATTCTGCACTAAAAGAAAGAAAAAAAAAGTAGACAAATATAAATAATTCAAATGTTTGGTTGGTAAATAGTAATGAATAATATCCAATAACTATACCCAACAAATATCGATTGAATAATTCCCAACAAATGTGTAAGTTGGAAAATTCAACTAATGAACTGTGCTACTCAAAACCACATTTCAAATTTTACTCTAGTGTCTACAATTAGTAATAAAGCAATCTAATATACAATATATTTACAATTATATAAATACTGATTAGTCTAAATAATATTAAGAATAACAGTCTTACTTGTTCTTATTTTCTTATAGTTCCAAGAAGGAACAGCATCCCTTCCAGGCAGCTGTTTGTTCTGATGGAGCCACCACAGGTCATAAGGAAGCTGGAAATGCATTTTCCTCTGACGAACCCATTTAGAACAGTAAGCAGGTGGTGGGAGAAGGCCAAATTCGTGCTCAGCTCGATTGTAAACAGCTAATTTCTTTGAGTCATTAGAGCATGGTTTGCGAGGCCTACAAAGAAACAAACCATAATCTACAATGTTTCCAATTAATATTATAATAAACACAATAAAAATGTAAAAAAAAATTAGAACCAAATAAGCAAGCTTGAGGCTAGTTTACCTAAGTTCTAGAAATTTATTCTTAAGACAGTGTAAAGAAATAAAAAAAGTTTTGAAAAATTCAAGACTAAAAGAAGTAAAAAGTCTAAACACCCATTTAGGAAATACCCAGTTATGAAGGTCTCTTCACATCTAAAAATCATAATTAAAATGCTTCCTATAAATAAATAATTTAGATAAAACAAATTTGAAAAGACAAAATCACAACATTTGTAATTGTCTAAAAAACTCACCAAAATATATCAAGAAACAGAAGATCAACAATATTTTAAGTACAGAGATTAAAATTTATAGTTTAAGGTGATTATTTTTTGTTTAANTTCACTATTAATAGTTCATCTTTGGTTTTTAAAGTGTGCTCTTTAACTTCATTTTTATTATAAATTTTTAATTTTTCGTCTTCAGTTAAACAATTTTTTTCAATATTTTCTTTTTCATCTTTTGACTTTGATTTGCCTTCATTGGGCAATGTTACTCCTTTTGCTTTAAGCTTTTCTTCAACCAGAACTTTCTCATCCTTTGTCTTTACAGTATCCAAGACCGGAATTACTTCATCGTTTGATTTTATTGTAACTTTGTCATCCTTTTGAAGAGATGATTTTTGTTTCAATTCTCTTTCTTGTACTTTATCTGATTCCAGAGGATCATCTTTAATTTTTAGTTGAGTTCCACTCAGATCTTTTTCTTCACATAAATTTTTCAATGGTTCAGATTTTACATCATGTAATTCAGTTTTGGACTTAGCTTCTTCAGACTTTGTTATTGGAGAGAGTGCTGGGGTTGATTCATCAATTGAAGTTATCACAGATATTTTAGTTTGATCTTCTAGAATTGGAGGAGAAACATGAATAGGATCTAGTGGAACCAAATCACTAAAAAGCTTCTTTTTCTTCTTTCTTTTAACAGGAAAGCCAGTTCTGTTTATTGATTTTTTCCTCTTCATTTTAAGCCTATGCTTCCCAATGTTAGACATTACATTTTTAAGGACAAAATCTGAGGGAGGGAGCTTGGTCACATGCACTCTTACATCACAGAAAACTCTCCTTTTCTTTGGTTTATCATCACCACCATCATCATCATCATTGTCATCATCATCATCATTTAAGTTTCGTTTGCTTTTAATTGAACCAACTTTGACACTTATATCTTCACCTACTTTAACACTAATATCCTCAAGTTTTCTTTATAAAAATAAAGGCAACTAAAATATGACATAAACTCTTAAATTAAAAAAGAAATCATAATATTGTCTGAATGAAAAATTGTAGCCTCTTTATCTTATTTGAAAGAATTTAGAAGCAGATATAAATATAAATGCAAATAAGAAGAACAGGAAGGAGATAGTTCTCCATGTGGTATATTCCAGTAAATTATTGTTAATTTTTGTAAAATAATTTTCCTTTTTTTTTTTCTTTTTTTTTTAAATCTTTGATGTGCTCATACACCACAGGGTCTGCTATCTTCTTATTTTAAAAAATCAAACTTTTATTTCTCCGAAAGAGAGAGAATTTACATAGAAATATGTTCAAACAAAGTAAAACATCACAGGAAATTGTAAAATCAATTTTTGCTTAAAAATTCTTTATTTTGAGAATGTTTACTAATTTCTTTGAAAAAAAAAAAAAATTCATCAATTTTGTTTAGAAAAGTGAATTATACATTTCTTAAAAATAATTATAACTAATGAATAATAACTTTCTCTTAAAATGAGATTTAAGTTAAAATGGTATTTATCAGATAAAAGCTTGATGCTAAATTAAGTCTCTGGAGATAAAAAAACAAAACAAGAAAAAAATGAACTTAAGTGATCTTCAAAACAATGCAAGTGGTATATCAAAACAATGTTTTATTATTATTTTCTTTCTTTTTTCTGTGAAATTTAAAACAAATCTTCTATTAAAAGCGAAGTAAAAGTAAATTAAGATATCTCAGAAATGAGCCAGTCTTTTTTTTTTTTTTAATTTCAATGATTTTCCATTAGATTTTAAACAAACAAGATTTCCAATCAAATTACAATATGAAAAAGGTATGTGATGTGCGGATCAGATTTTATTTATAATTAATGCAACAAGAATTTTCATAATTAAACATGCTGTTTAAATTGTATTTAAAAAAATTATAATTATTTCCGGTTCCCTCAACTACTTCATTTTCTACATAGATGAAATGATTAAGTTCCTGAATGGCCAATGGTGAGTTTAGCCATTAATTCATCTTGTAGGTCGCTATTAAATATAACCTCATTACAAGCTTCCTTTTACGTTTAATTTATTTGTATAATTTTTTTATTATTAAGGATTATTTAAAAATAAAANAAATAATTAAAAGCAAGCAAATAGCTTATTCATTTACCAATTAAAAATTATATATTTTTTAAATAATTCAATTAAAATACAGCAATATTTAATTTAATTTAATAAGTACATTGTGCCCTAAAATGCTGCCAAAGAAAAGATTACATCCAACAGATTACCTAACCTAATATTGGTGAAACTAGTTCACCAGTGAGCATTGGAACTTATTACTTCAAAAGTCTTTACCTGTCTTCCTGGTCATCACGCTGTCTCCTCAGTCTCTTTGCTATGGGAGGCCGGGAAGTCTCGCAGGTGGAAGATGTAGAGACAACTCTGTCCTCCTCCTCCTCAGCAGGTCCTTTCCTTTTTCTTCGCTCACTAGCTACACCCTTTGACCTTAGCTCCATCACTCGTCTGCTCGCTGGCCTGATCTCTCCTTTCTTACCTTTTTCTTCTTCAACATCCATACTCTCCTCCTCTCTTTCACTCTCATCGTCTTCCTCATCACTCTTCTCTCCTCTCTTTGCTTTCATTGCAGCTCTTTCATCTTTTATTTTCTGTAATGCTATAACTGCTTTTTTCAAATCATTTCTTACTCTTTGTGAATCTGAAGATCTCTCCTTAGGAGAATCAATACTTGAGGTATCTGTATCATATTTACTGTCAACTGTTCCAATTAGAAATGTAGTCTCAGAAAATGGATTCACTTTATTTTTCTGAATTTTATTTACAATGATGTCTTTATATTTTTCAGAATCAGTCTTAAAGTTTTGAGTTTCCTGTTTGACTTTAGGAGTTTCCTCTTTCACTATTAATAGTTCATCTTTGGTTTTTAAAGTGTGCTCTTTAACTTCATTTTTATTATAAATTTTTAATTTTTCGTCTTCAGTTAAACAATTTTTTTCAATATTTTCTTTTTCATCTTTTGACTTTGATTTGCCTTCATTGGGCAATGTTACTCCTTTTGCTTTAAGCTTTTCTTCAACCAGAACTTTCTCATCCTTTGTCTTTACAGTATCCAAGACCGGAATTACTTCATCGTTTGATTTTATTGTAACTTTGTCATCCTTTTGAAGAGATGATTTTTGTTTCAATTCTCTTTCTTGTACTTTATCTGATTCCAGAGGATCATCTTTAATTTTTAGTTGAGTTCCACTCAGATCTTTTTCTTCACATAAATTTTTCAATGGTTCAGATTTTACATCATGTAATTCAGTTTTGGACTTAGCTTCTTCAGACTTTGTTATTGGAGAGAGTGCTGGGGTTGATTCATCAATTGAAGTTATCACAGATATTTTAGTTTGATCTTCTAGAATTGGAGGAGAAACATGAATAGGATCTAGTGGAACCAAATCACTAAAAAGCTTCTTTTTCTTCTTTCTTTTAACAGGAAAGCCAGTTCTGTTTATTGATTTTTTCCTCTTCATTTTAAGCCTATGCTTCCCAATGTTAGACATTACATTTTTAAGGACAAAATCTGAGGGAGGGAGCTTGGTCACATGCACTCTTACATCACAGAAAACTCTCCTTTTCTTTGGTTTATCATCACCACCATCATCATCATCATTGTCATCATCATCATCATCATTTAAGTTTCGTTTGCTTTTAATTGAACCAACTTTGACACTTATATCTTCACCTACTTTAACACTAATATCCTCAAGTTTTTCCACAGGGTGAAGTCTTTCTTTTATCTTGGATATGACTTCTTCCACAGATTTTACAGGTGATTCAGGAAGTTTAATAATTTTTGCTAAAGCACCCACTTTAGATGAGGGTTCAAAAACTCCTGCAGGAGGTTTTTTTTCCCTTGTCCTTGGAGAGTTAGCTAGAAGTGAAGTAGAAGAACTAAAAGTGTTCTTAGTAGCTGATCTGGTATTGGAAGCTATGGCATTTAAAGA
Organism: Oncopeltus fasciatus; assembly: GCA_000696205.2. Taxonomy (NCBI): domain Eukaryota; kingdom Metazoa; phylum Arthropoda; class Insecta; order Hemiptera; family Lygaeidae; genus Oncopeltus; species Oncopeltus fasciatus. The sequence continues at coordinate 17,825 of KZ809658.1, forward strand.
ATTTGTCTTCATTTCTGAGGTTTTGCTAGATGGTGAAAGAGAATGACTTTTTTCTGTATTTTCGTCTAAAGATATTTTTTCTTTAACATTAACAGCAGAAAGTATTTCAATTTTATCTGGCAAAGAACACTCTTTACTATTCCTAAATCCACTTTCTTTGGACGTTTTTGAGCTAAGAGACAAACTTTCTTTACTCAATTTCATTACTGAATTATCTTGTCCTAATTTACCAGAGTCTGTAATGATTTCTTTTTGATTCTTTGAAGAAATAGAACAAGGAGAAGAAGCTCTTTTACTGGAAGTGCTTCTAAGAGATGTTTTATCACTTTTTCCATTTAAACTCTTTAAAGTGGTTGTATCTAATAATCTATCATTAGAAATACTCCTTGGAGATGATTTATCTAATAACCTTTCACTCAAGGAACCTTTGAGAGGCGTTTTATCCATGACTTTTTCATTTGTGGCATTTTTTAAAGATGCTTTATCTGCCAATCTTTCATTTGACGAACTTCTAAAAGATGCTTTATCACATAACCTCTCATTTGAAGCACTCCTCAAAGATACTTTATCAGATATCCTTTCATTTGTAACACTCCTCAAGGATGTTTTATCAAACAACCTTTCATTGGAAGCACTTTTAAGAAATGTTTTATCCTGTGTTTTTTCAATTGTAGCACTCCTTAAAGATGTTTTATCAGATAACTTTTCATTTGATGCGCTTCTTAACGATGTTTTATCAGATAACTTTTCATTTGATGCACTTCTTAATGATGTTTTATCAAGGACTTTATCATTTGAGGCTTTCTTAAAGGGTATTCTATCCAGTGCTTTTTCATTCAGGACACTTTTCACTGTTGTTTTATCCAATAAACTTTCATCAGAACTTTTCAAAGGACCTTTCTCGATTAACTTAATACAAGAAGCATTCTTTGAAGATATTTTTTCTTGGAGCTTTTCACTGGAAGTACTTCTCAATGAAGGTTTTTCTAAAAACTTGTCACTAGTTGCACTTCTCAAAGAAGGCTTTTCAACCAATTTTTCAAGGGACACACTCTTTTGAGATGATTTTTCATTGGCAGCACTTTTTACAGATGCTTTATCAACTTGTTTTTCACTTAAAAAAGAATACCCAACAGAAGTTTTTTTAATTGATTTTTCATTAGAAATGGTACTTCTTAAGACAGTTTTTTCTATAAACTTTCCACTGGCAATACTTCTCTTGTCTACATGCTTATCGTGGGAAGCACTTCTTAAAGATTTTTCTAATTTCTTTTCATGAGATGCACTCCTTAAAGATGTCTTTTCTATTAATTTATCAACAATGGGGCTTTTTAAAGGTTTTTCAGGCGTTTGATTTTTGGGGAGTGTTTTTTCAACTGACTTTTCATTTAAATTATTTTTTGAAGATAATTTCTCCATTGACTTTTCACTTGTGTTACTCCTTAGTGACAATTTTTCCACATGTTTTTCATTAGAAGCACTCCTAAGAGAGGGCTTATCTAGCGCCTTTTCAACCAGAGCACTTTTACAATTAAGTTTATCTGAAGATTTATCATTGCTTGTTTTCATGCTAAGTTTTCCAAGACTAGATTCAGTTGAAGATATAACTTTAGAGGCAGACCTTGTATTCAAAGCGACAGTTGCTGGTGAGATTAATGGTAATTTTGAAGAGGTTGTTTTAATGGAAGTTATTACAGATGGCATAAGTTTTGAACCACTTAGAACTCTCTGGGGAGATTTTTCTTTGGGGCAGACAGATGAAATTTGAGAATTTTTTACAGAAGAAAGAGAATTATTAGAACTTCTTCCAGTCAAAGAAGACTCACTATGTGACCTACTTGAAGTATGGCTCTTGAAGGTGGGTTTTTCAGAGAGTTTCTCAATGATTGGAGCTTTAATGAGGTGAGATTCTGGAACAAGGGGGGTCTTGGCTGTTGTACGAGCACCAGGTCTTGGAGAAGCAGCAGGCGATAGAGCACCCACACAACCAAGAAATGCCCTGGAATGAGTGCTGGGAGATTGAGAAGTAGCCACTCGAGCACTGGGTGAAGGAGAGTGTCCACCTTTTCCTTTACTTGAAACAGTTTTCTCAATCATAGGTTTAGGTTGGCTTGAATCCACTGAGGAATCTGATTTTTCTGCAGGGTCAGTGACAGTTTGACTGACTGGAGCTGCACTAGAGATATGATAGTGTCTCTTTTTAAGAGGTAACCTTTGTTCATTGTTAGCAGTTTCAGTTTTCTCACGGTTCTGGAAAAAAAAAATTCTATATAAATATATATTTACATTAATATGA
>KZ809658.1:40764-73102 GCA_000696205.2 Oncopeltus fasciatus
TATATATATATATATTATCAATAAGGAACTCTGATTTAGAACATCGAAAATCTTATTGGGCTCTCACTTGTTACTTCAGAAAATCAACGATCCTATTCGTCCGAATTAACTCAATAATTAATTTCATTTCGAAAAACTAAAACCTGTGGCCTACACAGCATTCAATGAACCACGCCTGTGTTTTTTGGAGCCTAACAGGTAGGATCGGAATATATCGAAAAGGTAACAAAAAATCTTTGATGAGAACAAATTTAATAACTCTACTCCTCCCAAATTCGCTTAAATAAGAGATAAATAAAATAAAATAAAATATATCTAATCATACTTGGCCTAGCTAGCTAAGTATCAAGAAAAACAACTTCGCCACTCACAAAACAAGATTTCCCAAGTTTCATTATAAGTGCATACAGAAAAAATAAATGACTAACTTTGTCATATAAACCGCATAGAGTAATGAGCAATAAATGTAATATAAATAGCTAGACAATGTCAGCTCCATTGAGCTTAAGACGATATAATCATCTGCCTCGGAGGTTAAGACTCCCAGGCTTGTCCCGGTAGCGTAAATGGAAACATACCGGCCCGGAGAGCAGGAGATCCAAGTTCGAGTCCTGGCTGGGACAGATAAGATTTTTTATTCTATTCCCTTGATTAATTGATTTAAATTTACGTGAGATTAAATCCACAACAAAAATAATATTATCTAAATGTAAGAATCTTTGAGGCAAACATTAGACTGTTTTTGAGTGAGCGAAATCCGTAAATAATAAATACATTTCCTGAGATTTATCTGAACCATTAGGCCACTTAGGCATAGGGAGCCAGGCACTGGGAAATTATATAGAAAAAGCAAACGATCTTGACCTCTTCGTTCTAGCCACTCTCCTGAGCGACCATTGCTAATGTATTTTCCAAAAGCTCTGTGGGGTTTACATACTTTCAATAGTCCATCTTAAGTTTTCAACAGGGCTCACACATTCAGTCAGACATTACTGAGACATGATCCGGGGCACAGAATCTGCTTGCGGCATTCTCAATTCGAGCCTATATTTATGCGTCATATTGCGAATCCAAATACGACTTAAGACTCCGTACAAAGTCACAATAATCATACTGATCAAAATGGGATGAACTAACATGGAGAGTGGTGCTTTTCTTTACCTTGCAATTCCTAATCATTAATCAAAATAAAAATTTACTTCATTTTTGGAAGAAAGAAATTGGACAAAATTGAATACCTACCTCACTAGTTAAAGCTATCATATGATCCTTAATTTGCCAAAGGAAAACACCCTCAAAGGTTCATAATCTGTCTGGACAAAATTAAGAAAATAGCATTCAAAATATTTATAACTAATTATACAATTAATATAAGGTGCGGTAAAATTTCTCACTACAAAGCCTTATCAGTATTTTTGGTATTTCCTAATTAACAGAAGCTTTATTTTTTCTTTATGCCATTGCTTCTGCCTTTCCCCTCTCATTCTATCTTCCCCCTCCCACTCACTATAATATCTCCAGGATTGAAAAAAAACGAAAAAAGCTCAATTGCAGCAAGAAATAAATATACAAATGGAACAAAAAAACAACAACAAATAGACAACAAAGATATAAAAATTAGTCTGAAATGATGAGTAGAAACTTTGGTTGTTGTAGTTGTACTTATATTAAGCACAAAATTTTTTTTTTTTAAATTTCAATATAAAATAACATTAAAAAGGATGGTGGGGGGGGGGAAGGGGGTTTCCAGACGAATAAGACGAAGAGGAGGTCATAACACACAATCAGCCTTACTGCTGCAAAGACGCAGGGCACTAAAGCTTTGAGAGCGTAGCCTATCCGACCCCTTCAAAGAATGATTCCCTTAGAATCCCCTAAAATGACACATCCACCCTGACAGGGGCCAATGAGGTTGAAATAGACATTCATAATTACCTCTATGAAGGAACTCTCTCTTATACAAGGATTTCTAATTCTGGCTGCAACTATAAATATGAAAATAGCAAGAATCTAATAAGAGGTATTGTGTGCTATATTACAGTTATTTGCTGACATCCCTACGCATCCACGTACCCTCTTAGCTCTATAAGCAGATGACAAGGTTATCCTATCTTCCCACCCCGATTCTAAAACTGCTTCTAAAAACCTACAAGACCATCTTGGTAGCATTCAGAAATGGTGTGGCAAATAGAAAATAAAAATCAATGAATAAATGTGTTCCTGTTAATTTCCAACTGCAGAAGAAAGACTTCCCTGAAATTGTGAAATTTAACAATATTCCATCACCACATTCAAATTCCGTTCGTTACCTTGGATTCCATTTTGACTCACGACTTACATGGGGCGAACATACTAAAATTAAAAGACAAGAACTCAATCGGCGATATAGACTCCTATACAGACTCATGAATAAGAACTCCAATCTTACGATAGAAAGATCGCCCCCGTGACCTCCTGGGGGCATAGTCAATAAATAATTTGAGAGTGGTGTCATTGGTCACCTTCTCTCCTCCATTGAATGTCATTTTTACTTTTCATTGTAATCAAATTATGAAAAGTTTATTATTTTTAACATAATGTAATAATTAAAAAATAAAGGTTCAAATTATCAGTTATTTGCAGAGGTTCGTCCATATATGATGACAAATAGAGTAAGTCTTTAAAGTATAAAGGCACATTATTAGATTAATTTCAAATTAATAACGAAAATTGAAGATTCTTTCAAGATGATCCGTACAATTACATTTTTTTTTTTCATTTACAGATGAGCGCTTTTGAAATAGAGTCCATTAATCCCCCAAGAGTTTCTTTGAGATACCTACACTGGGAGATTCCTGGGCTCGATTGATGACGTCCTAGATCTCAAACGATGTTAGCAGTAAAAAAGAATGAAGGAAATTGCGCGATCACTACAGTTTTGATATTTTTACTAATGTAACTTCGAAAGAGTTCAATATGGGTGTGAAAGACTGGGAAAAAAAAAGTCTTTACTTTTTTTATAATCACTAATTTTTAGTGCAAGGGAACAGAAAAAAATCTAACTAGGTTAGACTCTCGACACTAGTGCGGGGAATTGAATAACTTATTAGACTTGTCTCGGTAGTATAATTGGTAAATGCACCGGCCCGGATAGCAGAAGATCCAAGTTCGAGTCCTAGCTGGGACAGTTGGATTTTCTTATTCTGTTCCCTTGCACAAAAAATTAGCAAAATGTACGTGGGATTAAATACCCCCCCCCCAAAAAAAAAGTTTACTTTCTTAATAATTTGTAAAGATTCCTAAAGATTGGATTAAATTAGGCTGTGAATTGCTCAGAGGACACATAAGAAAGTGGGAATAGCGAAGGGGAACGGCGACCGCTGGAGGGCGGAAGCTCTCAGATTACAGGGCGAGGTAAAGGGTAAGAAGAAGCGTGTTTTCGGAGCTGCACGTCGGCGGGAATTAGTGTCAAGAAGGACACCGGACACCGCGCGGCGCTCGCCATACTATCTGCACACTCCTGAGGGAACGTCCTCTTGCCTTTCAAAACAGGCTGCGGGGGTGGCGAAGAGGCGAGGAAGGGGTGGTGTGGGGCTGGGCGAGGAACCCTATCTACCCGAGCCGAATTCTGGGTGTGAATCGAGGGGTAAGGAAGCACTGCTTAAATGGAAATAATGAAAGATCAAAATTCATATGAAACAGCTTTCATTCATATTGTAAATTAAACTGCAGGAGTCTCAATACTGCCAAGGCCTGAGAAGCAAAATAAGAAGGATTTCAATAAGTCTTTTATAAAATCGAACTTTATATGAGAATTAGAAATAAATAATTTAAATAAAGAGAGGATTATCAGGGATTTGATCTTGGTAGTTGAAAAATTAAAAACTAATTTGTAAACAAAACGTTTTTATTTTAGCCAACGTTTCGACCTGAATTTCAGGCCTTAATCAGAGAAGAATATGAAAGAGAAACAAACAAAATAATATCGAAACATGTTTATATATGATAATCAAACAAAGAATAAATAAATGAAAATATAAAACTGTGTATAATGGACTATATAAATGGATACTGAACATATTGGAAAAAAAAAAAATTCATAATATTCTGAGAGTAACTAAACAAATAGGGTTATGGGGAGAGAGAGAGAGAGACTCGTGCTCAACAGTTTCTACATCATGACTGATCTGCTGTTAAAAATTTTGTTTGACCGTTGCGGATGGAACAAGAAACGGATGTAGGAGTGGGGTACAGCAAATTAGACGGTTTAAATGGCTAGAGGTTCAGGACATATCGCAGTAGGAAAGTAGGAGAAAAAAATATATATTATCATATTCAGCCCTGATGAAAGCCCTAAAATTCAGGCCGAAGCGTTGGCTAAAATAGAAACTTTTTTGGTTAAAAATTAGTTTTTAAATCTTCAACTACCAAGAAAATCTTGCCTGTCAATCCTCTCTTCATAAAACTTGACAGCCAACAAATTTATCTCTAAATAATTCAAAATTAAAAAATACTCCAAAAGAAGTATCCAAATAACCTCTAATTAATTATATAAATATTTATAAATTATAACATAAATAAGTAGGAGGGCAGGATGTAATGATTTAAATTACTGGTTAATATACCGTATTGAAAAGCAATATAGATTATTGATTTATAACAGTATAATTTATTAAATAAGAACTGAGACAGTGGTTCAGCGATATAAAATTCAAATTGAGAACATGATGCGAAAATAGAAGGAGCGGTTGAAGTGGTCGTAGGAGGCCAGAACGAAGGCCTTCTGCACAAGAAGTCAACGTCCAGAGCAGGCCTTGGGGAGTGTTCCTTTTTCGGGACGAGAGAGAGAGAGAGAGAGGAAAACGACTTGTCATAACTCATAGAGGCACTGGCCTCTCGCCAGGGATCAGTCGTTGGCTAATCGGTCAGCAACACTGGGGGGGGGGATACATGAGGAATTAGCAGTCGGCGTTCCTTGGCTACACCAGGAGAAACTTCAGCGCAGAACTGCATTTCCTGGATGCTGCTGAACACGTGATTGCATATTTCTGAAGGAGGGCTCCAGCTGTGGGTAGTAAATTCCGTCTCGGACCTCCCAATACGGCTCGAAAACCAAATCTTAACGTCTATGAATGAAAACCGTCTCTCAGGAGATATCAAAACTGAAATAAATACTAACTCTCAACAATAACAAATAATGTATATTTGTATTTAAATTTCGGGAGAGTCTCATATTTCAACTATTAATGTTTCAGTGAAACAAAATAGATCTTTCAAAATTAAATTAAAATTTTTTTGTATTTTTTTTTATTGTGTTAGCCTCCCATCCAACCACTTAGGGTCATGGAGGAAGGGGCTATCTACAGGTTGCCACCCCATTCTAAACATCCATGGCTCAGGACAAGCTTTTAATATAAATAAAANTTTTTATTAAGTGTTAGCCTCCCATCCAACCACTTAGGGTCATGGAGGAAGGGGCTATCTACAGGTTGCCACCCCATTCTAAACATCCATGGCTCAGGACAAGCTTTTAATATAAATAAAAGATTGCCCTAGGCGGGACTCGAACCCGCAGCGCCAGAATTTCGAGACCCGAACGGATCCCATGAGCTACCCCGGTGCCTCTTAAATTAAAATTTAATGACGAATATTCGTCAAGTATTAATAATTACTGTAGCTGTCTAGAAAGATGTTATCAAAATTTTAGTTCAACACCAGGGCACAAACAATCCTACTAAATCTATTTAACGTTTCTCAAAGGTTTCACAAAACGTTTATACAGTTTTGTGACTTCTATGGATAGGTAAAATGAAGATATCGGGCATTAAAGAAAAGGAAGAAAATAGAGAAGATTAATGAATATTCATCTTAATTACTTACCAATAATTAATTTTAATTAATTACCCAATTTTGGATTTCAACTTACTAATTTTTAAAAATGGACTACCCAGAAATTCTAACTCGGAAAGTGAAATGCTTACTAATCCTTTTCCTACATCGGATAACAACACATCTCGCCATTTCTATTCACCATGCTCTTCAAGGTAGGCCCTGATTTCCCAGCATCACAAAAAATACTCTTCTTCACTTTCGCCTCTAAACTAATTCATCACATTTTTTTTCTCTTTGATTTAAAATTTTATTGTTTAATAATATTAGATATTTTTTGTTGGAGTTCAGTCAAGGTAGATAAAAAATTTTAAAATGAGTATTTTTGAATTATCTGCCAACGTTTCGGCTTGCATTGTAAGCCATCCTCAGGGCTATCATGAAGGCGAGAGGAGACGTGTCGTGTCACCAAAATTTCATTTTCATGTCTTAGAGGTAGGGTTTAAAAAAAAAAATAAAAATAAAATAAAAAGCTTAAAACGTTAGACGAAACGTTGGAAGATAATTTAAAAAATTCACATTTTAAATTTATATTTTTTGGATCTACCTTGACCGAACTCCAAAAAAAAACAAAAAACATTTAAAAATAATGTCTACGGTAAGAAAAAACTCTCAATTTACACTTCATTATTTAATGCTTCATTCAATTAAATCTAAACCATTTGAAGATCAACATATTTCTTGTAACCTATTAACCAGTATGACATATCAACCCTGCTTTTGGCTGACTTCTATCAAGAAAACCATTCATATTTAATGTGATTTACTTTTGATTGGTAAGTACGACCGGCCATAGAAGCCCAGAGGACATATACGTGTTAAGGATTTGCATATTTAATTTATTAATTAAAAATAAAAGTAGGTTTAGTGGTTTTTTATTTAAATTATTACGAATACAATAAGTCTAGTCAACATTAAATAGAAATATTATATTATTAAGAATTATGGGACCATCATTGAATTATTCAACCATCGTAATACCAGGATTGAATTAGACATTTTACACCCAAAATAATAAAATTGATTATAAAATATAATAACTTCAATGGCATTTTGTATTGGGAAACTATTAAAATAACTATCATAATTAACATTAGGGTTTAATGAATATAATAGTATGTATGTGAATGTGTTCCTCCCCTCTTTATAGGAGCTAAGAACTATGTATTTCTATATTTCTAAGATCTATGTATGCACATACAGTTTAAATGGACTCTATTGGAATTGGTTTTTTATCCAAAAAAAAAGTAATTGTATTGATTTTAAATCCCAAGACTTTAAGGAGAGTCGCATCATAATAGCAAAGTGAATCCCTTGATTTTCATGAAGGAAATCTACTGAAATAACATCTTTCGAAATTAGTAGTTAGAAAAATTGTAGGAAAAAAAAAAAAGTATATATTAAAACAATTATGAAGTAATAAGCAAATGTAAATCGTCTGATTTTAGTGAAATAAGAAGTTAAAAATAAAAGAAAACAACGTGAAATGGTCATGAATATCTCACTTCTTTCAGGAGTGATCTTCCATTGCTAACTGAAAAAGAGGTTGCATTGAGTAAATGCATGTATGTACTAATGACTAAATGAAAAGGAATCTAACAAAATTGATATTTCTAAATTCAACAGAAATTACTTTTGATTGTCAGGAAGAGGACTGGAGGCTTACTTTTACCCGAGGCTCCTTTATGTAAGCCTGTGGGGGGCTGTGGGTGGGGGTGAAAGGCGACGCGATCGTGCGAGTCGTGACTGCCCCCTCCCCCTCCACCGCGGCCTGTCAATCAGAGAGTAGGGGCGACACTTCCCGTTAGAGAGCTCTACCGATCATCGGACCCCTTCATACAGCACTCATCCTTCACATATGGGACAATACCAGCAGATATATATGGAAGGGGGCCTGAAAGGGAACAGGATAAATTTCCCTAATTTGGCCTGAAATACACGAATTGGATTACTTTAGCGCAATTATATATCTAAGAGAAGATTAGTTCAGAAGAATTTTCGGGAAAACTAATTGAGTCTACTGTACAAGCATATCACTCTTTTGTAATCCGGGCAAACTACTATTTCAATAAAAATGACTTCATAGAAATATAAAAGCCCAACTGAGGACATTGGTATGAGGGAAGAATATATATAAAGGAAAGAATCATATTTTATATTATAAATACACTGAAAAATATATTTCAAGTAGATATCATGGAATATAACCGTGGATAATAAAATGATCACGATTTCACGATGGAATCATAACATGAGTATTTGAATTTTTCTTCGATTACTACGAATTTTATATAGTAAAGATAAAAATATGGTACGTTCAAAAAACAGGCCCAAAGACGCAAATAAACAAAATAATTAGCAGGATAAGCAAACAAATGCGCTATAAATATAAATAGATATAAAATCTGTCCAATTTCTAAAATAGGAAATCATATGTAGTAATAGGAACTTATTTCAGCAAAGAAAATTCTTTGAGAGGGTAAGAAGAAGGAAAATAAACTTTATTCTGGGACTAACAGAGTCCCCTTGAATAACATAGGTGAATTTTACATACGGCCTTTTCTGGCTTAAGAAATATACCTTATTATAAATAAATAAGACAAAAATTATTTATAAAAGAAATAGTAAAAACTAAACAAAAATGTAAACAAAAATAACATTTCCTAGAGGCTGATGAGTTAATAATCTAAAGGGAAAGAGAAAGAAAAAAGAAAAAAACNGAAAATAACATATCCTCAAGGCTGATGAGTTAATAATCTATATCGATATGACTGGGTAAAGAAAAAGAAAAAATAAAAAAAACTGTGACCTTATAACAGGTTTAGGATTTAAAAAAAAAACAAAAAAACTCCAATGTGAAGTACCATTTAAAGAAAATATCAAATCACTCTTTACTCACACTAACTCCATTATTTTACACACATTCCACAAACGCATAAAATTCATTCAATCATTAATAAGCAAAATTTACACAGTTAAGAAGATTCAGTTTGAATGGATAGAAGATGCTGAAAAAGGAGGGATTTGAAAATGGAAAGAGAAGGGGCACGTCGAATATTTGAGGGTAGGGAGTTGCAAAGGCTAGCTGCCCGAGCTAGGAAAGAGCGGCGAAATGAAGCAGTTTTATAAGAGGGAGTGTAAATTAGTCGAGGAGGAGGGAATTAGTTAGAATGTAAATTGAAGTATGGAAAACAGGGTCACTATAGTTAACTTTAGGAGAAAATTAAAAAAATATTGTTTCCTAACATTTTGAATCTTAATAATTTAAGAGAAAATTAAGGAAGACATTAAGGGATGTAACTTCAAGAGTTGTGTGGGCTAATTTCGATTTTTCTTTTCCTGGTGGGAGGGGCAGGGTGCGACTGATCTAGTCCCCGTGACACTGGGAAGGCTTCTACTTCTCGATAAATGTTTGTCTGAAGCGGGCCTTGAACACGCAGCGCACGATTCACAAGTCCTGGACGGATACCCTCCTCAAAAACACCCTTTTCATTCTTAAATAAGCAGAATGCGAATAAAATATTTTATAACATTTCACCTGGGCAGCGTCCCTCAGAATTTATGAAACTTAAATCAACATTTTCTCAGGTGGGCATAATGCAGAAGAAATTTGAAAAAGAACTAAGAAGATTGAAGGCTTACCCCAACCCCCACCTTAATAGTGGTATGAAAGCGACATTAACTTCTTTAATTTAGGTACATTTGCATTGTTAAGTAGAAAACAGGTCAGTTTACGAGGAATAACCGAATGGAAATTTTTGAAACCATGTCAAAATTTCTGATTGAATAATTTCACACTCATATGCCTCTGTCTTCCTATTTTTAATGTAAGACCTCTGCTTGCATTCATGCGTATACAAAGTCAAAATATCTTTATAAATCTCTATTAAACAGTACTGGTTGACAAAACTGTAGACGCTCCCATCAAAAGTTACAAAAAGTAAGCAAAACTAATATTTTATTGCGAAGGCCAATGAGCGGAAAGAAGTAAAATTGAATAAAAAGAGTATATTAGGAACAGGGAAAAGAGTTTCAAGAGAGATCGAAAACTGAGTATGTAATAATAGAACCTTTTAAATAAAATCAACTCATTTTGGAAGAAGATAAATAGCATTTAAATGTTAAGAATTACATTTCAAAGATAAAATTAAACAAACTACAGAAAACTTAACAAAAAACAATTTTAAAAATATAATCTCAGATTTAATAGAAAGCCATACTAAGCTTAATTTTTATAAAATAAACTATTTCAATAGAGCTCAAGAATCAAATTCTTAAACCTTTCTTTAATCAAAATTTTTTAATTCTTAACTTCAGGCACATATAGACTAAAATTAAAAAAATAATGTGCTGGATTGCTAAAACTATTACTGTTAATAAGACAGATTATAATTAAATTTGAAATTTACGTAATATCATCAGTTCCAACTTTTAATTAAAGTTCAAAGCAAGCTATATAGCCATGCCAAATAAATAGATGATAAATTATACCTACTGAATTGTTCCAACTAATAATTATTATGTAAATTTTTTTTATGGTGGCATTTTATCTCACGTAAATTTTAAACAAATAAATGCAAGGGAATAGAATACAAAATCTAACTGTCCCAGCTAGGACTCGAACCTGGATCTCCTGCTATCCGGGCAAGCGCGTTATCCATTTACACCACCGGGACAAGTCTGATAAGTTATTAAATTCCCAGCACTAGTTCTGACTTTTATCTGGCTCTCCCGGTGGTGTAATGGTTAGCATTCTTGCCCGGATAGCAGGAGATCCAGGTTCGAGCCCTAGCTGGGACAGTTACGACTTTTTATTCTATTCCCTCGCATTTAATCGTTTATTAATTATTAAGCTCCATCTAATCCAAGCGATTGAGTGTGAAGGTGGTTGAGCTTCACCACTAGCACACTAAGCACAGGAATATACAAGCCCAAGATATATATATGTATTTAGGAAATTCATCATCAAACTTCTTTGAGAGCATGTACGAGTTGACCGTACTGATAGAAGTAGTAGAAAGGGAAACAGGACAGCAGCCATTGGCGCGTCAAAGAAAACGACCCTGAACACAGCGTTTGAAATTATAATATCCCTTTTATAATAAAAGCGGAGAGTGGAGATAATTGGGCGTGAGAGGTCTGAGCTACCGCCGCCACATAACCTGTTATGTAAATCACTCCACATCATCACAGTAACCAGTGATAAATACGCTTGTCCCTTGTCCTAACACACTCCTCATCTCTTCACTTTTCATCTTTTTATTCCTCAATACATACTTTTCTTTATGTTTCTTTTTTTTCTTTTTTTTTGTGCATCTTGATTTTCTAGTTGTCTTTAATTATTCCTCAGCATTAATAATTACAGTTATCAACATAATTTATACGGGGATATGGAAAAAATCAATGGACTATGACAATTACTTCAAAAATGAGGCTCTTTAACTACATTATTTATTATTGTTTATTATTAAAAAATCCAAATTCAGGGGGAAAAGCTCACAAAAAACTATAACCAATTAGCAACAAATTCTAAATCGAACACAATTTCAAATTCCCTAACACACTTTTTNAAATATCAGCGCAAGACAAAAATTTTATCCTGTTCAAGCAAAGAAGTAGGAAATTAATCTTCCAGTTAAAGAATATACGTTCATATAGGAATGTTCATTAAACAATATTTGTATATGACAATTCAATCAGAGGTAAATTAAAAAAAACAGAAGGTTATTTACTTACAAAAAATCTGTATACCAATGGAAAAAGAACTCATCATACCTGTAAAACAAACATGAATTATTAGGAATTAAAAAAAAAGAAAAGATATTTTAACCTTATAAAACAACATAATCTATACTGAAATTGATAAATAATAAATCACGTTTGATTATTGAATTTTATTCATGTAACCTTAAACCTAGCATTAATCCCAATCTTTGTTATACGATCAATTTGCAAATGGATGATAAATTCTGACATTAAGGTTATTTTATAATATATATACACACACACACACACTCACACAATTTATTTTTTGTGGTGCTAAAAAATCTCAATTAATAAGTAAAAATCTTTTAGAAAATTCATTAAGGTGGTGAAACCTAGGTTTTCATTTAAAATCAACATAACTCAATACGTTGGACTTCAAAATATTGTTAAATTAACATTAAATTATAGGTAAATCGTAAGACTATTAGATTTATTCAACATTTAAATAATGAAATCACAATGATACAAACCAATTTCAATACAGGTATAAATAAATCATGAAAATGAAGATCAGAATAAATACAATTAGAAATAGAGATTAATATAAAAAATGAATATTTCATACAAATTTCTCATGGAATTATTTATGTTTCATACACGCAGCCCATATTGAGAAGACAATTCTATTATGATGGAGGGGGGTGGGGGAGCAACAGTCGGCAAATCGATAAATTGAACTCATTGGAATTGGGCAGGTCACTCAATAAGTGGTGAAGTCATATTATTTGTCGGGGGGTGAGGGGTGGCTGTGAATATTGTAAAGATTCCGAGAAGGGATTGCCGCCAAAGGCCGAAAGGGCTCGGCCAGCACACCAGCGAAGTGATCACTGAATGGCGAGAGTATAAAGTTCGCCCGTACGCTATACTGAATCACTGTTGAAAGCCAAATCGGTATGTTCTGATGACAGGTCAAATGTAGCACAATACAGAGATAGAGTATTAGGATCAGGCAATCTCCCAGAAACATATCTTATTGCCCTACATATCTAACAAAGCCCCTTAACATAAAGCAACTTATATTTGACTTATGATTACAGAAGCATAAGGTATACATAAATATGTTTAATGATTATATACAATATAAAACACGTTTATCATTTTTTTTAATAAAGAAATCTTATTAATGCTCATTTGAAAAAAAAAATTTCTATTAAATAAGTTTTGAAGTTATTAAAATAATTAATTACAGTGATGATATTCAAATTTAATATTTCTATTGGCAACTGAACCACACCAAAGTTAGTATGAATCGATAAGATTTATCTAAAATTCACAAAGATTGCAATAAATAGAGCGATATATATATATATATATATAGTAATCAAGAACAGGTGGGTTATAGAGTGCAGTGAACACACAAAAATAAAAAATCACAAATAGTAAAAATTATTTAGGGATCTCTTGCCATTCGTCAGTGAGGAGTGAAGAGCTGTGAAAGGCCTCTCTTCAGACCAGACTGGCGTGAGAGACTCTTCACTCCTCACTGACGAAGGGCAAGAAATACCCGAAAATTTTACTCCTTGTGATTTTTTTTCTTGTTGAGTGTTCACTGTACTCTCTATCCCACCTGTTCTTGATTACTATACATCCCAGTGTTATACTTTATATATATGTATCAAATCTGCGATGAGAAGTAAGGCCTGATTTGAGGGGGGTCAGATATGATGGCCTACAGGGAAAGCCGGGCCCTGCAAATAATTCAAGGAGAAGTTGTCAGGGACACCCTCCATAACACGAGCAATCAGCTCCCAGGAGAACGTGGATTTAAATCTCGAGAGGACCGACCAACATGTCCACCCGTAATCTGTGATATTACTTTTTATAATTATTGAATCGTCCTTTTTGGATACCGAAAACAAAGACTTTTGAAACTCAAGTTTCATCCTCACCGTACTGCAGAATATGTACAAAGGCTATCTGGACTTAACTAAGTCCAGTTATTGTGGGTCCAACAAAAGTTCACTCTCGGCTCTCTTCAACAATTACTACCAAAAAAGCTTTTCATTAAATCCACAAATTTTGTAAAACCCGTAGAGTAGGTCAAGAATACGTTCGTAATACCGGCGCTGTCCTCTCNAACATTAAAAAAAATTTTTTTAAATACATACTAAAAAATTAATTTTATTTTTAACCTTTGTTTATTTATCACATTTTGTTAAAAAAAATTTTGTAATTTGATTACAATGAATAATAGGAAAAGATTACATTAATGAAAGTCACATGAAGAGAGAAGGTGTCCAATGACACCACTCTCAAATTATTTACAGACAATGTCCCCAGGAGGTCATCTTCTTTTGAGTCGACGGGGAAGGGGGATTAAATTAATGAAATAGAATAAAATAAAAATAATCTCATAACGAAAAAAAAATTTCTTAAAGTAAAGGGTAAAATAAATAGTTAATTATTATTAAGATTAATTTCTAATAAAGGGGCACTCTTCTTGTTGTAAAATGTACCGAGGCTTGCAGGCCACAAATTTGGAATCGGAATACACATTACTATGTTATGTGAAGAGCAAATCTACGCTTTATCTCCACAAACTAGAAGTAATTCAGAAAAGAGTAATGTGAAAGCTATGAGATCGAGAAGAAGTAAAATTGCGTCAGAGATTAGAAATTGCTTTAATTCAGCATAGTTAGGGATGGGGGGGAGGGGGGTGTAGTAGTGAGACCAATCTCCGGATACCTATTAGGTCTGGAGAGGTTGCGTTACGTCCCTCTGGAGAGATAGAGCCTGGAACTCCTGGAGAGATTGTCTCTATTGCGTCACCCCGGGAGAGCCGACTACCGGACGACACTCTCACCGATTAGAGAGGAGATATCAGGCCAGATAAATCTAGAGAAGAAGATACAATATATCGTCACGTACAACAGCCTATACAAAAAATATTTTCCAAACTGTTCACTTAAATCGTGAGTAGCCTCAATAGAGAAAGGCGGTGAAGAATATCTTTATGTGACACTCATCACGTAACTGGAAATACTAAATATGGTAAGAAAAATCTATTTCTTTTTTCTCAATGATAAACTCGTTTTTCATCATGAAAAACATGAGTTTTATTAAGAAAACGCTTCTTTTATTCGTAGCCACAAATTATACATTAAAAAATAATCATTTCAGTGGAAATTAAGGTAGATTATTCAAAATATTTGTAAGTGATCTATATAAAGATAATAATGGAATTCCGAGGACCTCTGATATCAGAGTAGAGTTGTTCACTTATCAGAGTAAGGAAATCACTTAAAATTCATAGTATCATTATAATGGGTCGGTTCTAACAATGGACATACAATCAAACTCGAATATAGAAGTATTATTAGGGCGATTCCTAGCCTTACTACGATTTGCGTCCATATTGCATCCATATCACATATTTAATGTCTTCCATATTGTTCATTGGAACAGAATATAAAACTGTGACCAATCATCAACTCTCAGAGAAGGACAACCCTTAAGCTGTGCATACTTGTCACGCAAAAGAAATATGGCTACTGTCTATTAATGCTAGTTGGTTGGGAGACTGTCAATACAACATTGAAATAAAGACTTAACTGGTCATAAGAATACAAAGAACTTAAAAAAGAAAAAAAATCATTACTCATTATTATCCTAAGAATATTTTTCAACCTCAGAGAAGAAAACAAATCCATTGAAACAAATATGTTTCATAATTAATAAATACAACTAGCTGGTTTAAGATGACAGTTCTTATGGACGGAAATGATAACAGTGAGATATTGAATCTCCATTAGCGTAATAAAATGCTCTTTTTTTAGGATTTCAGGAAAAAAGTGAAAAAGAGGAAAGTCCGAAACATAAATATCCACAAGCTAATTGATTAGTCACGAGTGGTTCCGAAGAAGATTTCGCAGAAGTAGGGCGTCAAAAAGAAATAAAATGAAGAGTCGGAATGAACATAAATCACGGGGTAGGCGAGACCAAGCTTCTGAGAAAATCTCTTCAAGAAATATATATAGATCCTCCTTCCGAACACCAGCTTGAAAAGAAGACGAGGAACAGAGAATTACCACAGTGGCGGCTTATGGTGTCAGGCGGCACCCCACCACCCCTGAAGGACCCTCTTCCAAAGAAAGAACGAGATTTACAAGGAACGAGCAATACTTATTCTCTGATAAAATTGAGCAATTCTTATCCTGACCCCAATAAGTAAATCTTACACGGTAATAATTTCAATACAAGATATCCAAAACAAAACGGATTTAAAAAAAAAAAAAAAAAAAAACGTTTCCCAGCCAACAATTGTTATGTCAGATTTAAGATGAAACTGACAAAAGTAAAACAATGGCTCCACTGCATTTAACATAGAGAAACTAAAGAGTACGGATGTTGACTATATTCAGACATATTAGGGACTGAAGATTATACTAAAACATACTTAGATATAGCGATTTGGAAGGTCACTTCTTTCCCTTTTAAGTGCATTCCGGAGGAATACAGTAACTATTGAGGTTTTATTCGGAATACCTTTCACTTATTTGTTCTCTATTTGCAGCACCATTTATACCCCTGCTGGACTGAGACAAGGTATTTTTGTAAGGTACAAGTTTTAGAATCAGGATAAGAAAAGGAGGATCAGGTTGCCATCAGCAAAAAGGGCCAGAAGGGTATTTGGATGGGTGGGGATATATACAATGAAAAAGGAGAAAACAATGAGGTCAGAGCATACTGCCCTGTGGAACGCCTGCTTTCTCTGGGAAGTGATCGGAGTAATCTGAAACTAGTTGGAGCCGAATANTGAGTTTATAAATAAGGCATGAGACAAGCGAGGCTTCTTAGATAAGTTACAAGATAATAAGACGGCATTACTACATCTTCCAGTGGGGCAAAATGGCGAGATGGCGACTTACTGGTAGGATACTATCAGAGGAAATCCGGCGCGAGATAGCAAACTACAATATCTAGTCCAACTCTAACAATTACTCTACAGTAAAACAAATTTTCAGTCATGGAAACATTCACTCCTTCGGGATTCGCTGAAAATGTGAAAACTATTTCTTATACTACCTACCCTTGCACGGACTGAGACAAGGTATTTTTGTAAGGTACAAGTTTTAGAATCAGGATAAGAAAAGGAGGATCAGGTTGCCATCAGCAAAAAGGGCCAGAAGGGTATTTGGATGGGTGGGGATATATACAATGAAAAAGGAGAAAACAATGAGGTCAGAGCATACTGCACTGTGGAACGCCTGCTTTCTCTGGGAAGTGATGGGAGTAATCTGAAACTAGTTGGAGCCGAATAAAAGCGATTGGACAAGTATGACTTAGGCATAACGAATTAATGGTGCTTCGGAATAAAGATGAGCTTATGTAATATACCTTTATGCCATCCTCGGCATGAATATGCTTGAGTACCGTCTAAGGATACACCTGAACACTATTCCTGCTGGAAAGTAAATTGCTGGTATCGTGTAAAAAAAAAATTAGGAACAATATTTAAGGAATTTTGCTGGTAGACCTTCAATAGTAAAGGAAGAAGACTGAGTTGGTTGAATGAGATAATGTAGATAGAGTATTACCCGGTTTGATGATTTTAGGATGATTTCCGAAATAGAACATCGATAGATCAAAGGACACTATATAGAGCTAAGTCGGGACAGAATGCAAGTAGTAGTGGGGAAATTTCCAAGCACTAATCTGGTGATTAAGTCATATCCAGGTGCTTTGCGTTAAGTCGGGAAGTTATTAACATACTTCGCCTCAATGGCAACGGGAATGGAGAGTCCAGGTAAACTCTATTATTATTACAACAACTTTCTGGGATAACATGATCTGTTTAAGGACTGAATGTTTCCTTCATCTAAAGCATTTACTCAGAACAAATTATTTATTTGATGCTAAATAAAACTTAGCTTTATTTATAGTAAGATAACTCAGAACTTAGTCTTCACTCAAAAATTTGTTTCGATGTTTAAACAAAATTATATTATTTGAAGTATTGGAACTCACTAAAAGTGCATCACAAGATGAGCAACAGAGAATTCATAGCTATCAAATAAATATTGTTTAAAGAGCGGAAAATAAACTCGGTATTATTTTATGTATTTTAGCATGTATATATATATATATATATATATATATATATATATATATATATAATTACTCGACAAGTTAAATATACATTTGGCTGTACAATAGAAACCTGATAATAAAAACTAATTTCTGATATTCAATTAGAAATATTTGAACAATTTAGCAGTTTTGATCAAAACAACCTGAAACAATCTGGGTACATTAATTAAATAATTATTTATTTATTTATTACATTCTGTAAGACAGTACATACATCTCGTAATTTGCTATATATTGCTCTATGACTTAGAGCTACAAAGACATGAGGAAGAGATCGGCCAGTGCCGCAACTCCAAGGAATAATTATTAGATGTTTTTTTGGTTTTTTTTTGTTGGGGTTCGGTCAAGGTAAATCTAAAAAAATAAAAATTATTAAAAAAAATTCACATTTTCTTTTAAATTGTATTTTTTTAGATCTACCTTAACCGTTCCCCAACAAAAAACCGACATCTAATAATAATATGTACGGTCAAAATAAATTCTGCATTCTAATTAAATAGTGCATTTTTCGGAAGAATAAAAACTTGAAGACTTAAAATTTAACATCTGATTTAAGGTATAACATATAAAAAATAAATTTATAAATTATTTAGCTTGAAAATTTCTTAGTTTACACATTTCCAAAGTTGGAATTTTTTTAAAACTAATTTTTTAACAATATCCAAATGTAAATATTATGTCAATAGTGAGAGTAAATGAGCTAGGTGAACATAATACACTCATTCTATGATGTATCATAATATTTACGGAGATACACATACAAACAAATTACCACCGAGGAAAGATAATTATCAGAATATGAGAAAAGAGTGGGGAGTGTCCAGCTATAGAAGTAATAGAGAGAAATATGAATGAAGAGAGTAAGAGGACTGATGAAGAGAAAATAATGGATCATTTGCAGGAGGTGGGTGATCCCCACTTCTGGAAAGTCCTTGGACGGCGGAGACAAGAGGAGTGCGGAGATATGAATATTCAATAAGACATTTAGAGGGGGAGAGCGACGTGCTTGGCGAAGGTCGATACGCGGGTTCGCACCGGCCACAACAGCTCTATACGGGGGAAAATACACACTAAATAGCGATAGTTTATCTTCTTTCCCCCTCTTTATTGTGTATTTTTCCCTGATATTCAATACGATAATTACATAAAATAAATAAAAGTACAAATATTTATTTGGTTGTGGTTCATCATCCCACGTAAATTTTAAACAATTAATGAGAGGGAATAGAATAAAAAAATCTATCTGCAACAGCCAGGACAAGATAGCATTCCGGCCCGGCAAGCAGGAGATCCAGGTTCAAGTCCTGGCTGGGACAGACAAATTTTCTTATTCTATTCCCTCTTATTATTTGTTTGAAATAAAATTAACTGTAAAAATTGAAAATATAAATGAAGTACAAACACAACAACTACAAGTCTCTCTCACATCCTCAAAAAAAAAAAAATTAATAATAACAAAAAATAAAATCTAGCTATTTCTTAAGGCTTTGAATTGCTTACAAAAATACATAAATTATTTTTATTTGTCATATTGCATGTCATACATGCTTCAGTCATTCAGAAAGTCTGTGAGGTGTGAGCGATCTGATGAGTGGTAATGACACATCTAACCAAAAGATTACAGCTTCTCTGTAGAATTATAGAATTGCTGGTAGCGTCTTAGTCCTGTTGGGTGAGGCTCAAAGGCCTAATAGTCGTGTTGGGGAGGATTCAAATTATTACTAACACTTTCCAATTTATAATGAACAAATAAATAAATAAAAATAATTTCTGTGTATTTCATAAATTATAGATAAATTAGAATAAATATCCGAATTAACATAAAATTTAACTAGATATTGATTTTAATTAAGCTAGCACGCATTAGGAATAAATTAGTTGATTAGCGGATTCTGCCGTTCCTCAAAATCCGAGCAAATTCTGAGAGGAAAGGTTAATGATTCCGATTTCTCACGTTAATTAAAATAGTTCATTAAAAAAAAATTGAACAAAAAAAAAAAAATANGGATGAGTAATCGATCGAATTCTTGTCATATTCAAAGAAAAGCAAAATGGCATTTTTTGGATCTAGCTTGACAACCCCCCCCCCCATACGCAAAAAAAACCAACTACTAATAATCTCTACGGTCAAAAAACTCTCCATTTACCAAGATACATTACTCTTTAAAAGAAAAAAAAAATGATATTATTTGAAAATCAATTATTATAATTACATACATAAGTAATAACATACTAATATATAATAACACTTTATTAATGTTTTATGTTAGTAGTAACTTAATTTGACAAGTTTATACTCTTACATATATACATATATACACATGTACAAAAGAAGGAAATAAATGATATATTTCAAGATGAAAAGAAGAAGAGAAAGATTTAGAATGACACAAGGAAAACATGAGGGAGCCGCTCCCCCCACATAGGATTTCACCACTCTCTCTCTCTCTCTCTCTCTCCAGGATGAATCCGAAGGAAAGGGGACTAATCCAGCAGGGCATCGAGGGCACGCATTAGAAAATACTCACTCGTGTTCGCAGCTTCCTTCATTCATGAGTATTTGTATTTTAGTACTAAAAGGAATAATAAACTTTCTTATAATAAAAGTCAATTTAATACAACTACTGTTAACACGATTAATACGTTCATTGAATAACAACAAATGAAAATTTTCGCCAAAAAAAAAAATTAAACATTTTCAAATTTGAAAAGCTCAACTGCCTCATAATAAATAATTAAAAATAATAATGGGTTGATTGGCAGCTACGTAGTGAAAGAAAAGTAATATTTGCATAAAACCACATGAAGACTAAGATAATCCTAAATTGTTTACTTAAAGTCATTAATTAATTTTATTAATTTTTAAATTGTAGAAAAATAATGTTAAAATATATAAAATGAGGAACCCTTAATTTCATTGGAATAATGTCAAAAATTGAAAAATAATGTCGACTAACTGTAAAACACTACGAAGTTTTTTCGATACATAACTTAAAATATTTACAATGATATGTATTTGAAATTGAAATATAATAGTGAAAAAACAAATAATAATAAAAAGAAAATAGACTAAACTTCTCAGTAAGTCATTAAAGATCATTTAATGAAAACAAAATCAACACTTGAAATAAGAAAATTATAATTAAAAATAACAATTTATTAAAGTTCACAATTTTGTTTTTGTGCAAAATTTCTCCTAAAAGGAATGGTACTGGAAAACCATTATCTACTTCACATATTAGTATGGAAAAATAAAATCCGTTACGAAATAGCAGCGTGGAGTTAGCGAATTCCTCAGTATCGTAATTGATACATATTTCAGTGTGAACTTTCCAACCTAACGAAAAGTCCCACACTTATAGCGCGAAAATACATAAATATATTAACAAAGGACCCCGGGTATGGTACCATTGCTCTAAACAGTACCTATATACTGAGGCCCACTGTAGCGAAAACACAGCTAATTACTTCAGCTAATATATAAATGCGACATCGTAAAAATATGAAAACAACCTCAACACCGAAATTATTCTGTAAAAGAGTGAAAAAAAAAAAAAAAATGTGGAAGAATTAAAGGAGAGGAAGAAAGTGAACTATGGACAGTCGAAGCTTGGACCACCAGGGAGAAGTTGCCACACATACACACAGTTGACCAACGTCAAGAGTGCGTGATTTTCGTTCCAATCAGTTCCAGCATTATGTACTCAGGTCGTAGCCAGCTCTATCTATGCAATGTATCGACAAGCTACGGGCTATGTCCATTTCATATCTGATATACACATTTAACTCATCTTATAATAAATTTTATTTATTTATTTTACTATCAAAAACAATTAATTTGTTTAATACATTAAATTTAAAAAAATAAAAACCATGGGTAAACCAAGTACATTTCATGCTTCATTAACGATGGTCAAAGAGTAATTCGATCTTACAGCTGAAGCCATCAATAAGAATAAAAGTTTGTGTCACAAAAGGACCTACATTGTTTGGAAGGGATAAGTCAAGAGGCCTATAATTTTAATAGCTGTTTTTTTAAACATATCCTTTAATATAAGAATAATCTGACTTTGCTTTCATTCCTGCAAACTACTCCACTGAATCTAAAAAAAACTTTCTAAATTCGCAGTTGAAAGTACAGGAACTAGCCCACTATTATTCATAAGATTTCGCACAATAAAGAACTTTGTTTTTCCTAACAAGAATAACAACTAATTTCAACTTAAAACCGTAAAATTAAAAATTATCCCGCATTTAATAATTCAAATTCCTCAACAGCTATAGATTTGTTTTATATGAATAGACAAAATTATTGATTAAAAAACTAAATATTACACCTGCTACATCGAAAAAATGTTTCTCAATGACATTTGACATATAAGGTGATCTCCCACTTCTATTCTTCTTAACATGACTTCGCTTCTAACGAACATAGACTTTCAATTTACAATTTAGAAACGATATGCAATATTTCACAAGGAAAGCTGACAACTGTGAACTGTAAAGCAATGACGGAAAGACACATACAAACATATATATTTTTAATCCTACAGTTAGTTATTATAATATAATTGTTGGTGGCTAGTAGGTAGAATTGCAGAAAATGTAGAAAACAAATTTTCAGTCATGGAAACATTCACTCCTTCGGGATTCGCTGAAAATGTGAAAACTATTTCTTATACCTACCCTTGCACTATCTCATGTGGAAATAGGAGGTTCCACGTATAGACAGACTTCAGAACTAAGCCAGGCCGGTCCGAAAGAAATATACAGCTAGTTCCAACTCGAAGGGGTCCGATCAGTAAAGACAGAACGAGAGAAGAGTCAGTGGGGTGGGGGGTATAACCTTTAAGTGGGATCACAGAGAAGAAGCGACCAAGGTGGTTCGGGCACGCACCTTCCCAGAAGCAAGACCACCCCACCAAGACAAGGGTGATGAACTTGGTTCGAGACCTCTCCACGCTGAAAGCCACAAAAAAATGAAGAAAAAGAAGAGGAAAAACTAAAAAAACTCCAGGATAATGGATGTCCTTAATTAAATTCTTCTTAAGCAGATAGAAAATTCTATAAATAGTTCTTTAGGGGTTCATGTTCTATCTCAAGTTAAAACTCTATTTTTCCCTTGCAAAAAATAGAACTACATTAAGTGGTCTTTAGGAAGGAACAATCAAAAATTAACTACGCTAAATTTACTCCAATTAATTATTAATAGAAATAGACAATATATGGCAAACGTGGAAGCCGAAGAAAAGATCGACTCATATCCTGTAGACTCTCAAATTACAGAGTTAATTTCAATTTTTGAAGTTATCTTCAATCTTGAATTATCTCACGGATTTAGCGTTTAGCTTATAAATTTCTGGGGTGTAAAGTAATTCGTAGTATAGTTGAAAGTATTAAATAAATGTCTTATAATTCACGAAGCAAGGTTCGTCTTATGTATAGCAATGTCACACAGTACGAACACTGAGATCAAAAGAATTAGATGTGATCTTAGGGGGGAAAATGTTTGATAGCAGACTGAAGAATAGGAAATACAAATATTCTCAAAGGATTTAGTTACCTCTTTGTTAAACTCCTAAAGGCGGAATGACAAAGCCACAATAAGGAGTTAACTGACAGTGGCATATATGTGATATTTTTGTTTCACTATTCGTATAAAACATACAATAGAAATACAGAGAAAATGCCACAAAACAAGGATGAAAGAACAGATGGGAAGAAACAATCGTAGATAGTGCTGACTAGATCAATTCTTAACCCACATGACAGTCGTTCATTTGCAACATTCACACGAGAAGTGGGCTTGTGAAGAACGACAGAAGCAAATCGGGTAGACAATGTGAACCGCTTGCCAGGACATGTTAGACCAGATGAGTAGGTAGAACGACCGGCCTTGACTAGAGGTTTAGCAAGAGGGCTAGTGATTTCGCAAGCACCACCAACACCATCAGAGATCGAGGCACTACTTACTCAAGTGTATGGGGGCACATGTCAAGTAGAAAATACATACAAATGTACTTTGTAGATTCCTGTCTTCAAAGCAGCTATTTCTACTCTTACAGCAGGTATTGGTAAAATGCCTATGATATATATATAGTTAGTTAGATGTGGAGACAAATCGGCAAATTCTTCATCAAAAGACTTAAACTAATCATAAGAATGGATTATATAGAGATTTAAGTACTGACATGCCAAATCATAATTATTTACATTATAATGCTACTATTATGCTAGAAATGGTACAGAAAAATAAAAAATATTGGACTACCAGATAGTAGTTCCCAATTACATGAAATATATAGCTTTGCTTCACTATTAATGTTATAACTCACAGCCAAATGCAGTCTTTAATACACCAGTATGCTTAATAACTTTATTTGGCGCAATAATTTTTTTTTTATATTTTAAATTGATTGATTTGTTTTTTTCTTTTATCATATTTTCTTTTTAAAATAAAACAGTCCGTAACTAGCACCGTTAACAAACCTAATTACTCACTTTAGTAATAGATAAAGAATTTTCTTTTAGATGAAGATGAAATATCATCTATCATTTAAAATAGCTCTGATGAGTTATATTGTACTAAACTAAATATTAGGCCAGCTACCGCAAAAGTCTTCTTATATACTTTGATATTTCATGTATTCCCAGCGGAAATGTACATGTATTTCCGAAAACAGCTTAGGATGGATCGAAAAAGCATATAAAAATAAATATTCAACATATTTTTTTACCGATTGATTTTTATACTTTTTTTTATCTATCATACAAGAAGGAGTTAAACTGCTTAAAAAAAATTACGATACAAAATTCATAAAAAAATAAATTGAGACAGGAATATATATTATTTCTTCAATTCAATATGACACTTATAAACAATTAATGCAAGGGAATAGAATAAAAAAATCTATCTGTCCCAGCCAGGACTCGAACCTGGATCTCCTGCTTGCCGGGCCGATATGCAGGGGATCCAGGTACGAGTCCAGGCTGGGACAGATATATTTTTCATTCTATTCGCTCCCATTAACTGTTTAAAATTTACGTGGGATAATAAACCACAACTAAATAAAAATTCTTGACATTTATAAAGTTTGGTGAGAGCATGACATCAGAGATTTTCCAATATCTAGCTGCAGATATTCTCAGCACTTGCTTTGTACGTCATTAGTCGAACAAAGTATCTACACCGAGAATGAACATATAAATGTATTCAATGAAATAAAAAAATTTATTTTGTAAATTTTTAAACTTATCCTATCACAAAGCAGAGTAAAACAATCAAAGTATTGCCCCTAGGGAAAAAATTATATTAATGATTATTAATTTCCATAGTTTAATTATGAAGTACCCCAGAATCAAGCGAGGATTCCTTTTCCCAAACATCTAATGAAAATGAGAGTAATAAATAAAAATAAGGGAAAATAGAAATGAGTTTATAAATAAGGCATGAGACAAGCGAGGCTTCTTAGATAAGTTACAAGATAATAAGACGGCATTACTACATCTTCCAGTGGGGCAAAATGACTTACTGGTAGGATACTATCTGAGGAAATCCGGCGCGAGATAGCAAACTACAATATCTAGTCCAACTCTAACAATTACTCTACAGTGCTATAGTCCTTCGGGAGGAGAAAAAGTGAACCAGACAATATCATACTTAAGTCAAGATACCAGGAGTAAACTCAAATCACGCTTTTTACTACATTTCCTGTAAGCTGGTTGGAAAATAAGTGTATTTATAATTAAGAGGAGGCTTCCAATACTTGGGATTACATATCCTTAAATATCGTTATCATTGGATGTAGTTTTTTTTTTTTTTTTTTTTTTTTTTTTTTTTTTTTTTTTTTTTTTTTTTTTTTTTTNATTATTGTACTTAGAAAATAGCAGTTCACATCTATTTAATTTTACTTTTTTTTTCTTCTTGTTTATAATGACAAAGGGATTAAAATTTTAAATTCTTAACTCACCTCCACTATGACCAATATATGAGACGATAACGAATTCATTCAATGGCGGATCAAATGCGTGTAGGGGGACATGTTTTTACCTCCTAAAAAAGTAAATTTGCTGCTCTCAAATGCATTGAATGGATTTATATGAGACATAAGAAGAATAAATAATCGGCCATACTAAAATATAAACATTCAACACATATGTTGACTTCAATACAGACTCATGAATAAGAATCCCAATCTTACGAATGAAAACAAACTGACGCTCTACAAAACCTTATTACGACCAATCGGGACTTACGGAGTAAAAATCTGGAGTGCCGCCAAACCTTCCAACATCCAAAGAATTCAGTCCTTTCAATCCAAAACCCTGAGAATAATTGCAAATGCTCCCTATTACGTATCCAATTCCTCCCTTCACCAGAATTGAAATATCCCTTTTGTTCAGGATCTAATTTCTTCCCGCTTCAGTTTTTTTCACAGTAAACTGCCATACCATCCTAATCCACTAGCACAGACCATGTCTTCCAACTCCAACCCCTACAACCCTCCCCGTCGGCTCAAACGAAGATGGCCCCGTGACCTCCTGGGGACATAGTCTGTAAAATATAGCTTATAAGTTCAAATACTCATAAAATGTGACGCTGAAGAATTACATAGTTTACGCAGCGCTTACAGGACAGAATTCTTATTCTCAGGGCTAAACCGATAAATGATTATTTGACAGGAATAATTTTACTCGTTAGGACTACTGCTGGATATATAATGAATACTATACACTCTTTATACAACCAATTCATTTTAGTTAAGTAACTGAAATTGTTGAACAATTTTTCCTGTCATCAAGTCTCAAGTCTACAATGATTTACATGAATATATTACTTGATCGGGATATCATGATAGGAGCAATTATAATTTTTAAATAATTATTTATATGGGAGGATTAATGCTAATTCTTATTCTTTATTTAAATTGTATTCCATTCCAAAGACAGTGGAAGTAGACATAATCAAGGACAAGAGCTTCCTGAATTCCTCATCAAGATCTCTAAAGGCTGGACTGCTACAACAGCGGAAGGTGAGATGGAAGGGTACTGACGACCACCTACGGCCCAGTATATCGTACGCCGACTGCTGCTAGCGTAGGCCCGTGCCCCGCCGTACTACCTTCATGGGGGCGGCAGGGAGATGGCTATCAGGGGTTTTCTGTCGTGCGCGCTTTTCAGAGACCTAATCTCTCAGCAGTATTATCAGGCGTTATAGCCACCAGGTCTCTAACTCCTAGTCCACTCGACCTGCCTTACAATAGTCAGCTATTCCTCACTTCCTACCCTTTAATTCCCAATCCCCTACCTTCATTTTCTCATTAAACCAGTCTTTTAGGTTGCCAAACCATATTACAGGATAGATAAAAAAAAAATCTAATTATACTCATTAAAAAATAAACTAGTCAAGGAAATTTTTATTTAACAACTTGCTAACGATTTTCGACTTTTGAACAAAATTGGGAGACTAGGAGTAGGGGATANAACCCCTACAACCCTCCCCGTCGGCTCAAACGAAGATGGCCCCGTGACCTCCTGGGGACATAGTCTGTAAAATATAGCTTATAAGTTCAAATACTTATAAAATGTGACGCTAAAGAATTACATAGTTTACACAGCGCTTACAGGACAGAATTCTTATTCTCAGGGCTAAACCGATAAATGATTATTTGACAGGACTCGTTAGGACTACTGCTGGATATATAATGAATACTATACACTCTTTATAAAACCAATTCATTTTCGTTAAGTAACTGAAATTGTTGAACATTTTTTCCTGTCATCAAGTCTCAAGTCTACAATGATTTACATGAATATATTACTTAATCGCGATATCATGGTAGGAACAATTATAATTTTTAAATCATTATTTATATGGGAGGATTAATGCTAATTCTTATTCTTTATTTAAATTGTATTCCATTACTTGTATGATGCTAATGGCAAATTCTTTTAGACAACACTATAAGACAGTGGAAGTAGACATATTCAAGGACAAGAGCTTTCTGAATTCCTCATCAAGGTCTCTAAAGGCTGGACTGCTACAACAGCGGAAGGTGAGATGGAAGGGTACTGACGACCACCTACGGCCCAGTATATCGTACGCCGACTACTGCTAGCGGTAGGCCCGTGCCCCGCTGTACTACCTTCATGGGGGCGGCAGGGAGATGGCTATCAGGGGTTTTCTGTCGTGCGCGCTCCTCAGAGACCTAATCTCTCAGCAGTATTATCAAGCGTTATAGCGCCCGCCAGGTCTCTAAAGGCTGGACTGCTACAACAGCGGAAGGTGAGATGGAAGGGTACTGACGACCACCTACGGCCCAGTATATCGTACGCCGACTACTGCTAGCGGTAGGCCCGTGCCCCGCTGTACTACCTTCATGGGGGCGGCAGGGAGATGGCTATCAGGGGTTTTCTGTCGTGCGCGCTCCTCAGAGACCTAATCTCTCAGCAGTATTATCAAGCGTTATAGCGCCCGCCAGGTCTCTAAAGGCTGGACTGCTACAACAGCGGAAGGTGAGATGGAAGGGTACTGACGACCACCTACGGCCCAGTATATCGTACGCCGACTACTGCTAGCGGTAGGCCCGTGCCCCGCTGTACTACCTTCATGGGGGCGGCAGGGAGATGGCTATCAGGGGTTTTCTGTCGTGCGCGCTCCTCAGAGACCTAATCTCTCAGCAGTATTATCAAGCGTTATAGCGCCCGCCAGGTCTCTAAAGGCTGGACTGCTACAACAGCGGAAGGTGAGATGGAAGGGTACTGACGACCACCTACGGCCCAGTATATCGTACGCCGACTACTGCTAGCGGTAGGCCCGTGCCCCGCTGTACTACCTTCATGGGGGCGGCAGGGAGATGGCTATCAGGGGTTTTCTGTCGTGCGCGCTCCTCAGAGACCTAATCTCTCAGCAGTATTATCAAGCGTTATAGCGCCCGCCAGGTCTCTAAAGGCTGGACTGCTACAACAGCGGAAGGTGAGATGGAAGGGTACTGACGACCACCTACGGCCCAGTATATCGTACGCCGACTACTGCTAGCGGTAGGCCCGTGCCCCGCTGTACTACCTTCATGGGGGCGGCAGGGAGATGGCTATCAGGGGTTTTCTGTCGTGCGCGCTCCTCAGAGACCTAATCTCTCAGCAGTATTATCAAGCGTTATAGCGCCCGCCAGGTCTCTAAAGGCTGGACTGCTACAACAGCGGAAGGTGAGATGGAAGGGTACTGACGACCACCTACGGCCCAGTATATCGTACGCCGACTACTGCTAGCGGTAGGCCCGTGCCCCGCTGTACTACCTTCATGGGGGCGGCAGGGAGATGGCTATCAGGGGTTTTCTGTCGTGCGCGCTCCTCAGAGACCTAATCTCTCAGCAGTATTATCAAGCGTTATAGCGCCCGCCAGGTCTCTAAAGGCTGGACTGCTACAACAGCGGAAGGTGAGATGGAAGGGTACTGACGACCACCTACGGCCCAGTATATCGTACGCCGACTACTGCTAGCGGTAGGCCCGTGCCCCGCTGTACTACCTTCATGGGGGCGGCAGGGAGATGGCTATCAGGGGTTTTCTGTCGTGCGCGCTCCTCAGAGACCTAATCTCTCAGCAGTATTATCAAGCGTTATAGCGCCCGCCAGGTCTCTAAAGGCTGGACTGCTACAACAGCGGAAGGTGAGATGGAAGGGTACTGACGACCACCTACGGCCCAGTATATCGTACGCCGACTACTGCTAGCGGTAGGCCCGTGCCCCGCTGTACTACCTTCATGGGGGCGGCAGGGAGATGGCTATCAGGGGTTTTCTGTCGTGCGCGCTCCTCAGAGACCTAATCTCTCAGCAGTATTATCAAGCGTTATAGCGCCCGCCAGGTCTCTAAAGGCTGGACTGCTACAACAGCGGAAGGTGAGATGGAAGGGTACTGACGACCACCTACGGCCCAGTATATCGTACGCCGACTACTGCTAGCGGTAGGCCCGTGCCCCGCTGTACTACCTTCATGGGGGCGGCAGGGAGATGGCTATCAGGGGTTTTCTGTCGTGCGCGCTCCTCAGAGACCTAATCTCTCAGCAGTATTATCAAGCGTTATAGCGCCCGCCAGGTCTCTAAAGGCTGGACTGCTACAACAGCGGAAGGTGAGATGGAAGGGTACTGACGACCACCTACGGCCCAGTATATCGTACGCCGACTACTGCTAGCGGTAGGCCCGTGCCCCGCTGTACTACCTTCATGGGGGCGGCAGGGAGATGGCTATCAGGGGTTTTCTGTCGTGCGCGCTCCTCAGAGACCTAATCTCTCAGCAGTATTATNACTGAAGCTTTTAAATTAATCCAGAAACATACTTTCTCCTCACTTTCATCTTCAGGTTTACCTGATCATTACCGGCTTAAATACATGTCACAAAGAAAGGGATACGCGTACTCGAGCATAAAGAATTCAATAAATGAAATGGCTACTAATGGAGGTTATACATTTCTTGCTAATGCTTTGTGTTTACGGAGGAAACCTATTTGTCGCTATCGAACTTATTCTACAGCCGACATTCTTATCAATACATGGGAATGCATGAGGAGACATCTCCCCCTCCCTCTGACTTACCGATAATGGCTGACTGGTGAAGGCTGCCGTCGGGAGGAAGGAAGGTACGACCTCGTCCTCCGGAAGATCCGGCTGCTTCTCGATAATGCTGTAGAGTATGTCCCAGAGATCCATGTCCTTGGGGGTTGCTGATGTCGCCGCATCGCTCTGGGGCCAGCCTTCCTGCACCATCCGCTGCAAAACCCCTACAGAAGAACCCCAACACACCATCAGCGGACCACCCCAAGTAACATTTAGTTTACTCCAGATTGATTCCGACCGTTGCTCTCTCTCTCTTCCTTTCTCCTCTTATCACTCTTTCTCTCTCTCTCTCGTTCCTCTAATCTCAACTTTGATTTACAAGTGAAAGTGGAGATAATTAAGGGGAAAAGACACAAAACCAATAACAGAAAAATAAATTATCAAATATACAAATACAACGTAATAATCTAAGGGTTGATCGCCCCTAAACCCGATCCTACCTACAAATACAACTGCAAATATTTTTGGAAATTAACTTTAGACAATCCTTTATACAATACTGACCAATAATTATCGAAAATGTGAATGCCAGTACTAATAATAATATTTATTTTTGCAAGAAATGCAAAGGGAGCCACAAAAAAAATCTTACTATCTCAGCTGGAAATCGAACCAGGATCTCCTAAATTTCCGGGCAGGTATGCTGACCCCTACACCACCGAGATAGATTAGATAATCTTTCCAGCTCCATTTTTTTTTCTGGCTCCCTTTGCATTTCCTGTATAAAATTTAACGTGGGATTACATACCACAATTAATATCATTATTAAAATAAGTACTATTTGTGTTCTCCAATATAATTTCCCTCCAAAAAAAGCAGAAAAACAAAAGTTCTAAAAAATTAGACGACAAGCTGAAATATTTATTCTAGAATTATTTATCCACTCAATAAACAGATGCGGGAGCAGGTAAACCGAGCGTCACGCCACCACGAGTATCAATCGCAAAGCTGTCAAGATTTTCTCCATCGAGACCCGACACCATTCTTCTAACAGACTGGTTGTCAAAACAAATGCAAATGAGGGTGGTGACTCCCTTCGAGGTGACTGAAATTGTGTATGTGTATACAAACACGCACACAACGTCATAACTATAGTTATAAGTCATAGTTCACTTACCCCCATCATAAACCAATATATTAGAAGTTTTAGAGCTGGACAAGATTTATTATTGTTTGCTATTTATTTCGCAACGAATTTCCTCCGATAGCATCCTATCAGTAAGTCGCCATCGCCATTTTTTCCTTACTTTTTAACTTATCTAATCCTGGCTTAACTCATGCATAATTTAAAATGTAGTTACATAAAAGTATATTAATTTACACGAACGTACACACATACACTTGCGTGTGAGCGCGCACATATCTATTAGGTAGGATCGGTATCTATTAGGTAGGATAGCAGAAGATAATGAAAAAATACATAAGAACAACCTCAATAAGTACATTCCTTCATATAAAAAAAAAATAATAATAATATTTCTATAGAGACATCGATATCCAAGCCGAGAAAACTCCACATACTCTATTTATACAATCTCATTGCACACATTAAGGCTTGGGAGATGGCGCTTGGCTGGCAACATTGGCAGAATGTCAGAGGAAGAGATCCCATGGGAGTGGAAGAGGCAGGCCACGGCTTATGTGGGAGGACGCCGTCATGGGAGAGCGACCGCCCAAAATCGAGCCACCTGGTGAAGGCTCGTCATTGAGGAAGGTCCGTACTGGGCCGGAGCGCCACAAACTTTGTGAGTGAGAGAGTTATCACTTCCATGTACAGCAAAAAAAACAAAACACCTTTGGCGCCACTCAATTTTAAAAAAAACAAAAAGTAATAAATCTTTTTTAGTTTTGTATTTAGGAAAATAGAATAAATTGGTTTAGGTCCTAACGATTCTGAGTCATCAGAAATATCAACCTTCATAATTCTTTTTGTTTTGTTTTGTTATAGAACGCAATTATAGAATAGATAACCCCCTCCCCCCCATGTCAAGTAGAAAATACATAC
>KZ809659.1:0-11241 GCA_000696205.2 Oncopeltus fasciatus
ACATAAATTGCAAAAACAACAGAACGTGCCACTACTGAGGAAGCAGCAAAAACTAAGCAGAATTCCGGATTTAAAAAAAAAGTTTATCGCTTAATTTAATTTCTTCATTTTTAAATTTTAGAAAACTAGAGGGCCTACTTTTACGCTACTTATAATAAATGGAATAGTTAATACATAAAACAGAATTTGGTTTTGTAAACAAAATTAAAGCAAATGATACATAAGTGGAGTGAATGAATTGAGGGCTCATGGAAAATCCTGTCATCATCCAGCCAATTTTGGGGTTGCACAACACAAAGAATATGTTGCTGGTACCCAAGTACGAATATTTCTCACATTATACAATTGTACTATATTTATTTATTTTTCTTACGTTGAAACTTATTAAATATTTATTCAATGTTGATATATTCAGCCTTGAAAACTTAAATAAAAACTTTATAAAATATGTTGTAAATAAATACCATGTCCTTCAAATGCCTCCCGGTTTGAGTCTTGACCTTTTCTTGAATCTTTATTAAAAGGTTGTAGACTATTCTTTTTTATAAAATTCTTAAAATCTTCAATGAGTGACACTGTAAAAGAAATTTTTAATGTTAAATAAAACAAATAAATAGGTTATTTATAAGCTTGAAGTTTTAATAGAAATTTGTCTAGACCTATTACTCAAATTTTAACACAACACCTTTACAAAAATTGTATTTCAAAAGAGCAAATATTATCTAAATAATAACTTATTATAGCAAATAATGGGTAGCAAGATATTGATTGCAGATATATCTAAACTAAATATGCCCCATTCCTTAGCAGATTTAGTGAAAAGTTTATTTCTTTATTAAAGTTTCTATTTTGTGAGTACCTTATGTATATTTTATCAGTGTAATGCATAATCTTTAAGAGTATTTTGACTCAACTTACATTATGCCATATTTTAGATGAATATAAAAAATTTGAAAGAAAAATATCAAAACTCATATTCAAATAATATTTTCTAATATAATTACAAATAATAATTTTCCAACTATATATATATTAATATTAAGGTAATTCGCAGGTATTAATTTATAGTTCATGTNTATGAGACTCTGTATTACCTTTCCTGTAGCAGTAAAATAATCTAGCTATTTACAAAATCCAAACAATTAAGCTCCACTCTATTACTTTTGTTAATAATCTATTTACCTTTATCCACAATATTACCTTTACTTTAGCATTAAAATAATCTATGTTACTTACAAAATCTACACTATGAGACTCTGTATTACCTTTCCTGTAGCAGTAAAATAATCTAGCTATTTACAAAATCCAAACAATTAAGCTCCACTCTATTACTTTTGTTAATAATCTATTTACCTTTATCCACAATATTACCTTTACTTTAGCATTAAAATAATCTATGTTACTTACAAAATCTACACTATGAGACTCTGTATTACCTTTCCTGTAGCAGTAAAATAATCTACACTGCTTACAAAATCTACACTATGAGACTCTGTATTACCTGTCCTGTAGCAGTGAAATAATCTACACTACTTACAAAATCCACGCTTAGTAGATTTGTATTAACTTTCCTGTAGCAGTAAAATAATCTACACTCCTTACAAAATCTACACTATGAGACTCTGTATTACCTGTCCTGTAGCAGTGAAATAATCTACACTGTTTACAAATTCTATACTATGAGACTCTGTATTACTTGTCCTGTAGCGAAGAAATAGTCTACACTGCTTACAAAATCTATACTATGAGACTCTGTATTACCTTTCCTGTAGCAGTAAAAATCTACACTGCTTACAAAATATACACTATTAGACTCTGTATTACCTGTCCTGTAGCAATAAAATAATCTACACTGCTTACAAAATCTACACTATAAGACTCTGTATTACCTTTCCTGTAGCGGTAAAATAGTATACACTACTTACAAAAATCACACTACAAGGATGTGTATTAATTTTCTTATAGCAATAGATAAACTACATTACATAGAAAATCACACTAAGAAGATTTGTATTACCTTTCCTGTAGCAGAGAAATAGTCTACACATTATTGCATTTTGTGCCATTTTGGCTCAAATTTAGCGTGTTGAATCTAGATCAAGGCCAACGGAAAAAAATTCAACTAAATTTTGCATGCAGCGTATAAAGTTAAAACCCTTAATTGAGAGGCTTGTTTTTAAAAAAATAGAGGGGTTTTTATTGTTGGAACGCATTCACTAGTGAACTGCGGTACATTTTTTCATTTTGCAGTATGAAGTTTTTGTAATTATTTTCACTGAAATATACTTCATATGTACCTGTTTTAATCATGCTTTATGCCAAAACTATTGTTAATTTAATTATTTAAATTTTGTGGTTGTTTTCCAATGTGTTAAGACGTCCATTATTAATTCTTGATACGGTTTTGGCTGTATGCGGGGTCTGAATTCTATTTGAATNTATTATAATGAATACCATGTAACAATAACATACAATTATAATAAAATAATGGAACTCATGTAATATGAAAATAGAATATAAAGATTAATATTTCATAATTTTTTGGTATTTGTATGAAAATAATATAGTTATGACTATGGCTTTAATTACATTAATCAAATATATTAATAAGCGTCGGCATCTCCTATCTATATAATTCTATTTTTTTAATATCTAATATCAGAGAACTTGGTAAAAAAAATCGACCTGAAGTTATGTTGATCTTATATTAATTTTTACGTGAAACTGATCTCTTCTGATCTATGAAAATCTTAAGGAATTTCTGCAACGATTATAGGCTATAACCTGACAATAGGCTTTGGACAGGTTATCATTTCAACTTTAGATTAACTCGGACACACGTATGAATTAGTTATTAAATTGTAATATTGCTTTATTTAAGAAAGCGAAAATTGGCAATTTTTTAACTGAATTTTTATGAAGAAAAATAAGTTTTAAGTTAATTAAGATAGTAATATTTTGAATGCTAAAAATGCTTCATCATGCCTTAACATATTAACCGAACTCTAACCGATTATATAACAAAGGATAACATCTCCATCAAATTTCAGAATAATTATTCTGAGAAGATCATAATCTTTATCAATGTTACTCGCTCATTATTTATCAAAGTCTCTCTTATCTTAACTAGAAAAACTTTATTCTTGAAGATTTAAACGATAAAAAGAAAATATCCGCAAAATTCATAGTCAAAAAGAACGCATTTGATTGTTTCTGGATAAGTCCCATCTCTAAAAGGTCCACTTACAAGAATAAAACCTGTTTCCTTGGTTTTTCCTTAGATTCTCACCTTTACTGGGCTGCACACCTTAAGAACCTTAAAGCGAAATGCCTTATGTCCTTAAATATATTGAAGAAGATGTCAAATACATCATGGGTCGCAGATTGCTCTTGCATGCTCCTGTTTTATGAATTGGACTACTGTATAAATACTAAATACTACGGTTGCACTCCTTATGACTCAGCTTAACCAAGAACAACTTCCATAGCACTGGGTGATATCATTACTCTATCTTAGCCTCACGCACCCATCCTCTAAAGCCAAGTCTAACAGTATGAGAAATTCACCCAGTTCGCATTGGTTCATCATATTTTACAAGGAGAACTCGTGACCTCATTAGAAAATACGTCTAAAAAAGTCCAAAGATTATTCCTCAATCATTCTCTCCAAAACCACCTTGGTCTCTCAAGCCTTAACATATTAACCGAACTCTCACCGATTATATAACAAAGGATAACATCTCCATCAAATTTCAGAATAATTATTCTGAGAAGATCATAATCTTTATCAATGTTATTCCGCTCATTATTTATCAAAGTCTCTCTTATCTTTCTGTTTTTAATAACCATCTAAGACCCAAGGAGGATGAAATACACCATAGTTTTTAAAGATATTTTGTTTCGTCATTCCACAGGGATCGAAAAATTATAATTTTGAATAAATTATTAAAGAAAGGAAGTTAAAGTATTAATTGTAATGATTGATCCGTGAACCTTCATACCTATTTTCTTTCTAATCAAATCCTCAACTTTCCTCTTTCCGTTTTATTCATGCTTTAAGAACTTTTATGAAGAATAAGGAGAGGTTAGTTATTTGGTCTATAAAACTAAAAAGATTAAAACTGATTTTTAAACAAATATTTTNAAATATTATAGTTCAGTCCAGTTGTCAATCATAATTTCTGCACTACATGCATATAGATAGTATTTAGATGCTTTGATTTACTCCATAAGAAACTATAATAAAGACTTCTACACACTCAAACCTAGAGATTCAGAAGTTTCTTTGATTTTGGTTGGTGACAATACTTGCAGGAATTTTAATGGTATGTAGAGTTACCTATTAGATTAAATAACTGATGCCTTCAGTACAAAATGAGCTGGAAATACCGATATCTTAATAAAATAAAAGCTCCTTTCTATAACATGGAATTACCAGCTCCAGGTACACTACTATCTACAATGCAATAAAACATGCGGTGGGTTAGAGATAGTCCATTGTCACCTATAAGCCACTGAGGAATTACTTTGAGTTTTCAGAATAACATTATGTTGGAAAAGATAAGGTAATAAACATCTGTATGCCATAAATGTTATTGAAGTTCTCTACATTTTTGTAGATTTGTCACTATTTCATGTATTTTGGGAAATTATTTTTATTTACACCAATTGTACATTGCAGATGCTGAAAAAGTTACTATATTGCAGAAGCTATTTAAGATAATGAGATTTTTCTTATTTATTAACTATGGCTATGAACAGTTAGTTATATGCTGCCAACATATATATAATAAAATATAATGTTTATGTAAATTCTGAAATTATAAATTTATTTGAACGCAGAATTTCACCTTAGTAGCATTTTACAAGTTAAATAGTATTTTTGGCATTTGAAATTTCGAGATTGACCGGAATGGTTTTTATTAAAATGATTAAAGATTTATAAAAATTCCAAGAATTTCAGTCTTTTGAAATTTTATGGTTTATCATCATATGCATTTTTGTAATGTAACATAACAACTCAAATATAGGCGTTGA
Organism: Oncopeltus fasciatus; assembly: GCA_000696205.2. Taxonomy (NCBI): domain Eukaryota; kingdom Metazoa; phylum Arthropoda; class Insecta; order Hemiptera; family Lygaeidae; genus Oncopeltus; species Oncopeltus fasciatus. The sequence continues at coordinate 5,038 of KZ809659.1, forward strand.
TTGTATTCTATACCATTAAGGGCTAATTATATCTGAATGTATTCGTACCACACTAGACTCATCTTCTATTATTCCAATCTATTCTTTTCTTAATTTTAACAGATGGATTTAAATTTATTAACACAGAAATCACGCAAAAACAACATTGACTATATAATTTTACCTTTCAGCAAAACAGAGCTAGCAAAAGATTTTTTGGAAAAGCACATCCGTTGTGCATAATCCAACTGCCTCCAAAAATAAGTCTATCTTCAAGCCAATCACGTTTCTATCTTCCCTTAATTTTTAATTCGCAGTGCCTAATTACCTGCAATATTAGAGTAAATTTTAAACGTATCAAAACAAACTAGTCGCAAGAAAAATAACATAACTACAAAGAGTATTGTCTTATCAGAAAGGTTTATCTCCCATTTCATATTTAAAGGTACAGTAATCTACACTACTTACAAAATATACACTATTAGACTCTGTATTACCTTTCCTGTAGCAGTAAAATAATCTACACTGCTTACAAAATCTACACTATGAGACTCTGTATTACCTGTCCTGTAGCAGTGAAATAATCTACACTACTTACAAAATCCACGCTAAGTAGATTTGTATTAACTTTCCTGTAGCAATAAAATAATCTACACTGCTTACAAAATCTACACTATGNTATATATATATACATATATGTTATAGTTAAATAGAGATCTATATTTCTGAATGCTGCTAAAATATTATTTGCGAGACGGAAATTTTATGAAAAATATATCCACTTACTATGGTTAGTCCGTGTCTTACCACATGCTAGCTACTGTCTCTCCATTGTTCGAAATAATGATTTTTATGTATCATTGCATAGTAATATGATTAATTTTACATTGTTCTTAAAATAATAAAACATGAATATTTAAAGGAATATATAACTTTCACTGCATCATATCTTAGGCTAAAAAATGCACGCTTAAAGTGGATGTGCTAGTTATCACAGCTATTCTGTAGTCTTAAATTCTTGAACTATAACCATAGCAAAAGCTGCTAAAATTTCCTGAAATATTTTTAGATTGTAAATCTCTCTCTACTGCTATGTAGGAAACTCCTTTTTTCATTGCTTGAATGGTCATCGTAATAACTGTCACTGTAATTTTTTCTTTATAAGGATATGTCTGTTTGTTTAACAATTACTGAAAAATTTACTTGTTTCAGAATGTATGTAATTGTATAAAAAGTCTACAAAACTACATATACTATTCACTTTTGTGAAAATTGTTGTCATCCTCAAACATTTATGTTTAGTAGTCTGAATATTTTTAATGATGATTTTACTAGTAAAACTTTAAACTGAGCAGGTATAAATTAGTATGTACAATCTGTGATAATACAAGTAATATTTAAAGGGCAGCGACATGGAATAGCTTGATTTACTTGGGATAAATCAACTAAAATATGGAGAACTTCTAAAAAAAATTAAAACCTTATTTCTTATTTCTTCCGAACATTATTCTGAAATACCGAATGCAATTCCTGTTAGGTTTTAGTGTTATAGCTGACAAGGGATTAAGTTTTATTATTTGGTAGACCTATTTGGACCTGGATCTGGTAATTTCAGAAAGGAGCCTTCTTGGTATTTCAGGTCAGACATATGCTTAAGTCCCGGTCAGTCTTTTCCTAAGGACAACCTGTTATCTTTAATAGGAATTTCTAAACAACAAAAATATTCCTGCATTGTCAACAATATGTAAGAGGATAAGAANCACAGTTAAATTAGCCCCGGGTATATTTTTATCATATTTTTGATGAGTCTAGAGGTTAATTTATGTGGGATTAATACCCTGCCAAAGAAGTTATTCTCAATATTTCAACTTGAATACAGACCGTGAACACATGTATTCGGCCACTAGGATGTACAATGTCCGAAAGCTCTCGCCAACAGAAGATTGATAATAGAAGTTATGATAATAATTATAGTTCTTGCAGTTTTATAGTTGTGGCAATAGTGATAGTCCGTATTTTCGGGCCAGTATTATTTGTATAGTTACAAGTTATCTCGCAACCTACCACTTATTATTTTATATACCTTACTTTACTTATAATAAATACTAATAACTCAATAAGTAATATATAATATCATTACAATAATTAATATATAATAACAAAACTGTTAAGTAAATGATTCACCTTCATATCTATCTAGAATCTTCAATAAGGAAAGTATGGCTACGGTGTATCCACTTTCACTTACTCTCTCCCTCCATGTTGAGCAAGCAAAATGAAAATATTTCTCTGAAAATTAAAGATCTTTGTAAAAATGGAGACAAATAAAGTAATGAAATGAAATATTTTTAAATGGATTTTTCATATTTCTACAGATTTTCCATAGCTCTTTAATAAAGTAATGATACGGGTAAAAATAGACGATCAAGGATCATTTTTCATTAAAACAATTTAAATTTTCATGCAACATAAATTGCAAAAACAACAGAATGTGCCACTACGGAGGAAGCAGCAAAAACAAAGCAGAATTCCATATTTTATGAAAGATTAGTATGAGAAAGAGAAACACGATAAGAGTTTAAAATCTGATCATAAAACCCGAAGGGAGCGATTAGGGTAAAATGTAATCTAATAACGAGGGATATGTTTAACTTTTGATCTTTCCTTAATCCGAATTCAAAAATAAGTTTTATCGCTTAATTTAATTTCTTCATTTTTAAATTTTAGAAAACTAGAGGGCCTAGTTTTACGCTACTTAAAATAAATGAAATAGTTAATATATAAAACAGATTTTGGTTTGGTAAACAAAATTAAAGCAAATGATACATAAGTGGAGTGAATGAATTGAGGGCTCATGGAAAATCCTGTCATCATCCAGCCAATTTTGGGGTTGCACAACACAAAGAATATGTTGCTGGTACCCAAGTACGAATATTTCTCACATTATACAATTGTACTATATTTATTTATTTTTCTTACGTTGAAACTTATTAAATATTTATTCAATGTTGATATATTCAGCCTTGAAAACTTAAATAAAAACTTTATAAAATATGTTGTAAATAAATACCATGTCCTTCAAATGCCTCCCGGTTTGAGTCTTGACCTTTTCTTGAATCTTTATTAAAAGGTTGTAGACTATTCTTTTTTATAAAATTCTTAAAATCTTCAATGAGTGACACTGTAAAAGAAATTTTTAATGTTAAATAAAACAAATAAATAGGTTATTTATAAGCTTGAAGTTTTAATAGAAATTTGTCTAGACCTATTACTCAAATTTTAACANAGGATAAAATATTGAATATTTATAAATAGTATTATAAAATATTTTTTAAAATTATAACAAAACATTTATTATTTATAACATTCAATAAATCCTCAAAGATATTCACAAATTAAGTTATGGCATTTATTATCTCTTGAACAACACAACTTGGAGATATTCTACTGTGTATACGATTATAAATAAAAACAGGAAACTTTTCCCGAATATATAGCTGTAAAATTAAAGAATAAATAAAATACTTACATTTCAGATGTTTTCAATTACTTTCCCACTAAACAAAATACTAACAGATATAGAGACACAATATTGACACACAGTAAATGGCACGATGTTCACATAGACGAAAAAGACACAGAAAGTAACAACTGCAATGTACAAATGCTAAAAGCGGAATGAAGCAAGTCTAAGAACTGTCTAATGTTTAGCTTCCCCCACCCTTCGGAGGCTCTGACCACCCCTCTCGCTTCATAGGCTCCGCCCTTCCCCCACCATGCCTCCTTACCCCCTCTTACACTCTTCATAACATATAACCACAGTAACCAATCCCCCCCCCCACAACCTTCTGGTTGTTATGAAATCCTCAATTTCAAGTCACCAATAAGATGATATGGATATCAAGCTAAAACAAGTGAACAGTTCTTTTGAAATTTTTAATTTATTTATTAGCTCTTTGGGTTTCACGATTGTTCAAATAACCAATTATTTAAGCTAATTTTTTTCAAAACATGGTCAATTGCTTAAATATATATTGAGGGGGCTAGTGGGCTATCCTTGCGGAAGGACAATGTCCGAAAGCGCTCGCCAACAGAAGATGGTTTGCAAAATCCAATGAAGACGGATAATAGAAAGTATGATAGTACAAATATTATAGTTCAGTCCAGTTGTCAATCATAATTTCTGCACTACATGCATATAGATAGTATTTAGATGCTTTGATTTACTCCATAAGAAACTATAATAAAGACTTCTACACACTCAAACCTAGAGATTCAGAAGTTTCTTTGATTTTGGTTGGTGACAATACTTGCAGGAATTTTAATGGTATGTAGAGTTACCTATTAGATTAAATAACTGATGCCTTCAGTACAAAATGAGCTGGAAATACCGATATCTTAATAAAATAAAAGCTCCTTTCTAGAACATGGAATTACCAGCTCTATCTACAATGCAATAAAACATGCGGTGGGTTAGAGATAGTCCATTGTCAGCTATAAGCCACTGAGGAATTACTTGAGTTTTCAGAATAACACTATGTTGGAAAAGATAAGGTAATAAACATCTGAATGCCATAAATGTTATTGAAGTTCTCCACATTTTTGTAGATTTGTCACTATTTCATGTATTTTGGGAAATTATTTTTATTTACACCAATTGTACATAGCAGATGCTAAAAAGTTACTATATGCTGCCAACATATATATAATAAAATAGATTGTTTATTTAAATTCAGAAATTATGAATTTATTTGAACGCAGAATTTCACCTTAGTAGCATTTTACAAGTTAAACAGTGTTGTTGGCATTTGAAATTTCGAGATCGACCGGAATGGTTTTTATTAAAATGATTAAAGATTTATAAAAATTTCAAAGAATTTCAGTCTTTTGAAATTTTTATTTTTATCATCATATGTATTTTTGTAATGTAACATAACAACTCAAATATAGGCGTTGATTGTATTCTATACCATTAAGGGCTAATTATATCTACATGTATTCGTACCACACTTGACTCAGATGGATTTAAATTTATTAACACAGAAATCACGCAAAAACAACATTAACTATATAATTTTACCTTTCAGCAAAACAGAGCTAGCAAAAGATTTTTTGGAAAAGCACATCCGTTGTGCATACTCCAACTGCCTCCAAAAATAAGTCTATCTTCAAGCCAATCACGTTTCTATCTTCTCTTAATTTATACTTTGCAGTCTCTAATTACCTGCAATATTAGAGTAAATTTTAAACGTATCAAAACAAACTAGTAGCAAGAAAAATATCATAACTACAAAGAGTATTGTCTTATCAGAAAGGTTTATCTCCCATTTCATATTTAAAGGTACAGTAATCTACACTACTTACAAAATATACACTATTAGACTCTGTATTACCTTTCCTGTAGCAGTAAAATAATCTACACTGCTTACAAAATATACACTATTAGATTCTGCATTACTTGTCCTGTAGCAGTGAAATAATCTACACTGCTTACAAAATATACACTATTAGACTCTGTATTCCTTGTCCTGGAATACTTAAAAAAAAAACACACTAAGTAGATTTGTATTACCTTTCCTGTAGCGGTAAAATAGTATACACTACTTACAAAATATACACTATTAGACTCTGTATTCCTTGTCCTGGAATACTTAAAAAATCCACACTAAGTAGATTTGTATTACCTTTCCTGTAGCGGTAAAATAGTATACACTACTTACAAAATATACACTATTAGACTCTGTATTACCTTTCCTGTGGCAGTGAAATAATATACACTACTAACGAAATATACTCTATTAGACTCTGTATTACCTTTCCTGTAGCAGTAAAATAATCTACACTGCTTACAAAATCTACACTATGAGATTCTGTATTACTAATTCTGTTAGAACTAATGTCGTCTATAAAATTCCCTGTTCCACACCACATTGCCAAGGCTCTTACATTGGACAAACAAAAAACCCGATTTCCCGCAGAATTAATAACCATAAAAATGACATCAAGAATAAACTAATAAAAACTGCCCTCACCAAACATGTTTTTCATGAAGCACACACATTTGACTTCGACAGCTTAACCATTCTTTCCACTGAACCCTACCAACACAAACGTCTTTTGTCTGAAACCGTTCACATCAACTTACAACACTATCCAGTTAACGACAGAACAGACATAGAACAAATTTCCTCAACTTATTCTAACATTTTTAACATTTTAAAAACC
>KZ809659.1:56384-77881 GCA_000696205.2 Oncopeltus fasciatus
CAGATATATATATGTATGTATATATGATTAATGAAATTTGTTATTACACTTTTCATAGCAAACCCTTGAAATGATCATTTTAGAATTGGGAGTAGAGGAAGACTAAAATTACTATCATAAATCCTTCGTATTTATTTGAGCAACAAAAAAGTTATAACAAGGGTAAATTTCAATTTTTTAAAAATGTTTATCTTCTGTAGCATTTTTACGTGAAAAGTTTTTTAACGAAGAAATTTACCAAAAAAAAGGGTTCGCTTTCCCTAATTGACCTTTCCGTACAGTCTAGAGCATAGTTTAGTTGTACCAATTGTACTTGGTATCTATTACTTTTCTGTTTTCTCCGGCATTTAGATCAGTCTTTTGAAACATCTGGATATATGTTTAAATTACGCATCTCTTGCGTGAAAGACTCTTTGTCTGCAATTATGCGAACTGTCATCACACTCTAAACCTTTTATTTGGCTTATTCCAGAATGACGTTACACAGTACATGTCTAACACTACATTTTAACTTTGAGACGGGTGTGACGTGAGCTCTTCGAGCACTCGTGTTTTTTCCGGTGGCTCCTCGTCAGTTTTGAGTCAAGACATGAGGGATGAGTCGAGGGAATAACGTCAGACGATGGCGGTTGCGACTACCCGACTATGACGAGTCACACTCGGCCGAGCCGTAGTTAGCAGGAGAGCCAGAGGGTAAATGCCAATGGCTGGCACGTTCTCACAAATACCTCAGCTGATTTAGCAAGCGATGGAATGGATGGGTGATTAAGTTGCCTTTTATATTAATTTATCGGCATACTCGTACAAAACAGATGTAGAAAACCCCAAAAAAACACTTCAACTTCCTCGATGACAGATAATTCATATAGCCACTATGCTTTACCTCCATATAAGAGCCTAAGTGAAATTACTAATCGTGCCAAGTGAATATCGAACCTAAGACCTTTAGATAAGGTTAGCTAGTTAGGTCTGAATGATTCGACCTCGGATGTGGTGTGGAAATAAATAATGCTCAAAATGGTCCTACAGAAAGATTAGCGTCATTTTCAATAAATAATGGCGTCCATAAACTCATTTCAACTCCCACTACAACATCAGCAATACATTTAGCGATCAGATGAAAAAAATTTTTCAAAAATTTTACCTTTGAATTTCTGAACCTATATTAGCTACTGTCGCCATCATGCCTTAAAGTGGATGGTTGTGTTGAACTACAACTATTTGTGTTCGCTTCAAGTCTCACTGTTAGGCAATATTCAAAAAATCTGTGGAAAGATTAGAGATGAACATAGATAAGGATGAATGACTAATTTTCTCTTACACGATAGCATAAGCATAAAGATAAGGTAATGAAGGCTGGCTCTTAGCCAACCTGACGAGAAGACAGAGGAACAAACTTAATAATTATATTCATAATTATATATTTTCTTTAATGAAAGTTGTAAAAATTTTATAGTGTATAAATTACAGTTTGTGTTCTATTAGCTTTTGTCACGGTGATGAATTTTACAGTGATAAAGGAGCAAGTGGAGAGAAGTTATAAAAGTAGCCAGCCATAGAGGAAGAATATTGATTTTTACTCAGATACCAGGTATGCAAGTTTAAAATGTCGTTTTAATTCCAATAGAATGCGCTCTTAGCCTATTGAAGGATTTGCTTATCTCTAAACGCTATTTTGTTTGTTAGTCATTTGTTTACAAAAGTCAGTTGTTTTTAAGTCGTTTACGTGGACGTATCATACCTTTCTTTGGTGTTAAAAATGTCTAATTTTAAGCCAAATAAAGAGCATTTGCGGCATGTCATGATTTTCTTATTTAATCAAAAGAAAAAGGCATCTGAATGTCATCGAATTTTTGTTGAGACTTATGGCGATCTTGCTCCAACCGTCAAGACATGTGAACGTTGGTTTCAACGTTTCAAACGTGGTGATTTTGATGTTACNATATATATATATATATATATATATATATATATATATATATATATATATATATATATATATATATATATATATATATATATATATATATATATATATATATATATATATATATATATATATATATATATATATATATATATATATATATATATATATATATATATATATATATATATATATATATATATATATATATATATATATATATATATATATATATATATATATATATATATATATATATATATATATATATATATATATATATATATATATATATATATATATATATATATATATATATATATATATATATATATATATATATATATATATATATATATATATATATATATATATATATATATATATATATATATATATATATATATATATATATATATATATATATATATATATATATATATATATATATATATATATAAAGGAAATTAAAATATCAAATTTGTGCGTACAGAATGAAATACATACACACATTTATAGTGATTGAAGCTTATTATTGGAACTTCGTTAATGGCTAAAACTGCTTGGTTGAGTGGTAGGGGTTTTTAGAAGAAGACAAAAATGTAAAATCTAAATATCATCGTTATTAATTGCGGTAAGAAAAATATGTTTAAAGCAAAACAGACGCAAAATCTAATTTTCTAAAATTTGTGTTCCATATAATTTTACTTAAATGTTTATTAAGGATGATATTTACGAAAATAAATTCGAAAGCCGACCAACTCACTCTCAGCTCTCGACAAGTTTGTAATAAAGTAATAAGACCTCCCTTAAATGCCAATATTACGGGTTCATAATTCAATTCGTCATTCACTTTTATTTTTTTATCGAATATTAAGATAAAATATGAGAAATCTTAGTTTACGCATCTGCTACTGACTTTATTTTATTCACCCATTCGTCTCACATTGAGATCCTCACCGAGATAGAAATAATGGTGTATCCCATGAAGGAACATGGCCGTAGTTGGATCTCAGAATATTCCTGCGGCTGGCTGTATCACACATACATTCGTGTGAAATAAATGTATCATAGTTCACACTTATTATGAATCCAGTTTTACGCCAGGCCACACTTGCTCAATCAGAAGGAATTGTGAAGGTTACTGTCTGATTCTACGGATTCCAATTAACGACCGTCTACAAATCGGAACCCTGAGCAAACTCTTAAACAGTACATGGTGAGTTATTACTTTTCCTGCGCAACCATGTCCGCGCACATAAAATAAAAATTGCCAGAGCCCGGAGATAAAGGAAATCCTGCCAGTTGTGGCCGTTCCCCGCTGGAAGCCAGTGAAAGGGAGGACACAATTACAAAATAGAAGGATATGCCGATTCGCCGGTAACACAGTGCGATATACATCGCGCAGAGGCTCAACATTCAATTAGTGTCAGTCTTTACGGCGTCCCGAAGGACCCGGTGTTTCAGTGGACTCCCTTCGGAAAATGGGAAACACTTTCAAAACATCTTTCATTCTGCAACTCGATATCAATCGAGCGAGTCCAACACTAATATATGCAAAAACACACACATATATAGTCAATTAGTATTCTAATATGTATACTAATATGCAAAAAAGGAAAAGAAACTCATCAACGTCTGCAAAAATAACAAACTGTCAAGTATAAATGTAGAAAATACTATACTTGATATAAACCTCATGTTTATTAGGTTCGTAGAAGAAGGGAATACAGATAACCATCCCAAAACCCAAGGTATTTAGAAGGGTATTATTTCGTCATAATAACCTGCACTGGAGACGCCACTCCATGAGAGTTCTAACCTCCATAAAGTTAGGAGGTAATCTTTTACGAGAAAGGATTCACTAAAGGGAAACAGGGTTAGTCTAAAAATCTTGCAACAGTTGCCAAAAAGATCGGCCATTCTGAAGGGGAATTATCCTAGCAAAGTGGGCTGATAGTGAAAGTACTATAATTGCATAAGATTCGTCGACCACAAACGCAGCATTAGCTGGCCAGATAGGGACGGGCGCAACAAGTCCCTCCGTTTCCCCTTCGAACCTCTATGGTTTATGGGGTGGCCTGATGGTTCATTAGCTCGATGGAAAAGTCCATTTTCGGGCTACGAGATAAGGCCGGAATACCTCAGCTAGTAAGAGATTAGAGAACGGCGGACTGTCATAACGTAGTTTGCCGTCATTATGTCTTGGATGAAAAGCAGACATCACTTCCCTTTGGGGAAGTGGAATGAGCGATTAAAAATAATACCTTGGGCTTCGTCAAAGTTTTGGATTAAAATAAAACAATTTTCTTCAAAATATGCATCTTTTTTATATTAGGCGTTTTGGCTTACGTCTTACGTATAGTGTTCTTCAGAGGCTCACAGCAAATTTGCAATGTAATGAGTAGAAATACAACAACTGCCAATTCAAACAGACAAAAATTAAAATAAGAGAAACTCTAAAATAAATTAAGAAAAAAATATTATATAAATATAAACATACATAAATAAATACCNAAATGAATACCACATTTCCCTTACATAAGGCGAGAAGTGTATTATTACTTACACTGTTAAAGCGTGGAAATCTGCATACCAAGATATACTATTTTTTTTTGTACTATATAAAACTCTTTATTAAAAGAAATTATTCTGTACATTTTTTATGCATTATAATTTTTGATGGGGTACATTGTTGTCCTTGCTCGTCTATCCCGTAACCTGTCCTCAGAGAGGAGCCCAGGTTAACCCGCGATAGACTATCCGGCACCCATCTTCTCTTTATCCTAGGATAAGAAGGAGACTAGGCAGGGAGTCAAGGAGAAAGTGAGAGGGAGAGAAGAATGCCAGTGCATTCACTCCCTTGGTATTTTAACTAAACTGGGTGGAGTAAGAGGTCCCTTGGCCATCTCCTCTTGAAGCGTCGGGGAGGGTGGTCGGGATGAACGTGGGATGCCAGGGAGAGGACTAGAGGATTTGGATGTCCTTGGAGGTTTGTGTGGAACTTATCAAACCTGGAGGGGATGAGCTCGGAAACAAAAGGTACTTGCAGGTCAGAATGGATGGTTTTATTGGATACGTAGGGAGGAGTGTTGAGGATTGTGCGAAGGACTTTGGACTGGAACCCCTGGATACATTTAATGTTCGATGGCTTCGCTGTGCCCCACAATTCAATACCATATGTCCAGATAGATCTAATTAATGTTTTTTAAAGAGTTATTTTGTTTTCTGTTCTTAATCTGAACCTGTGGTTCAGCAATCTGTAGAGCTGTCCAAAGCTGTTTAGTTCTTGTCTCTTTGTCTATAACCAAGATATGAGAATGGAAAAAGAGGATAAGTACAGATATAACGGTGAAGAGTGGGGGAGGTTATAACCCATGGTCTAACAAGTCGTTGAATAAGGGAAAAGGTATAGTGACAAGCCAAAGAGACAAGAATGGGAAATATAGATGTGAAGTAAATATCCTTAGCCAAAGGATGCAGGAAAGGGTAAAAGAAGATGATTTGCGACAGGACTTAACAATTTTTAAAATGTTAAAGATATTGGAGTAAGTAAAATAAGTTTGTTTGACTCCGATTCTATTGCTAACTGAATTGGGTTGTAAAATAATCAGTACGTTTTCGGATGGTAGGCGTTTATGATTCGGTTGAAAGAATATAGTAATGATGTAAATGTCATGAATAGTGAATTGATGATAGTTTTCGTGTGTTTAAAATTTGTTGTGTGTTTATGCCATTCCTGTGCAGAGTTTATACTTCTGTAAATAGGTAATTTTTGGTTTGAGTTATATATGATCATGGCAGTTGGGAATGGAACAAGGGATTACACAAACAACATTGGTTCTATTACGAAGGGAGTGTATAGAGGGGAGTGTATAGATATTTATGTTTATTATTGGAGAAGGAAAAGTGAGTTTAAGGTCCCAGAATCCTTTACTCAGGGGTTTTACAATTTTTTTCAGAATGTTTTGAGATGGAAGTGTGGGAGTGAAAACTAGAGTCATTGTTTTCGGAAGTAAGTTTAGATTATTTTTACGATTCCACTTCTTTAACTAAACCTCCCTCCCTTTCAGTAAAATTATGGAAATTATAATAATAATGACTAATAACAATAAATAATAACAAAACAATCAACCTTCTTTGTTACATTTTCAAATTTCTTCTTGAAAATATGACTTTTGGCAAAATATTATAAGGTACAAATATTAAAACTTAATTTTACAAATACTTCATTCTATAAAACTATTATTATCACTGATAATAACGAATATTAACAATTATAAATTTTGGTCTTCTTCTGAACTCTTCCCTCCCACTTCTGGGTTCAGCCAAAATTAATGTATTTAGCGGTTTCCAAAAGAAATATAAATGCCAAAGTTTTCTCTATAAATAAATGTAAAAGGGCCCGCCCATGCTGGAAGATACAATCTTAAATATTTTCCATAATAGGACTTTTTCGTCAATTATATAATATTGTATTTATTATATAATACAAATTAGAAAATTTCATTTTACACCTATCATGTTTGATATTTTTTTGTAACTCTAAATTATAAGAAGATTTACACGTTTTTTTTTATTTTTATCTCTCTATATATACTCCTCTCCTTCTCGATTAGTTTCAACCGATAACGCAATCATTCAGTGGCTTGAAAAAACATAAACCTTAATAACAAAGGAATTTGTTTTTTCCTTATTTTAAAAATCGTGAAGTTTAACTCTTTAAAGAGTAAAACATTTAGCTTCTTTCAAGTAGGATCAGTGCCGGTGTGAATACATTTTTCACGGTACGAAAGAGAATAGCTTCATTCCATTACAGGAAATCAGCTGAAACCAAGAGGACTCAGGGAAGTTGTTCCTTGACGTCAATTAGAGACTAAGCATAATAAGGGTGCACTCTTGAGGTCGTGCATCCGTCCAAAGAGGTCAGAAAGAGATTAACACCGCTAATGCCAGGGGGGAGAGAAAACTAGTATCGATGTTTTCCCGAGTTCGGACACGACCGCCGGCTCTCCCCTCGGGTTTCACTCGGATCGGAGACCCCCTCTTCATGTCCCATCATGGGAAGGAAAGTGCATTGTGATGCGCAATCAAAGAGTGCACTGCTAGCATTGGCTACCCTCATCGCAAATAGAAACTTAGCCAGTCGCATTCAATTTTGTCACCCCCAACAGCAGAATGGAAGTGAAACCGCTGGGGAAGGATACACTGGGAATGATATTCTGCTTAGATGCTTAAAAATATTTGAGTGAGGATAGCAAACGAAAGTGATCGCAATCCGAAAAGGATAGTTGATTAGACTGCTTGGTCATGAGCTAAGATCATATTATACTTACGAAATAAATAAATTGTAAGCAGAAGATATGAGAAAGGTTAGTAAAAACTCGAACATAAAATAAACTCTAATTTTTTTAAAAAATGAGTCCTACTTAGAATAATGAGACCACTACTTTGAGAACTTATAGTAATATTTTTTTTTTATTTAAAAGACAAAACAGTATCAACACAAATTACAAATAAATTTAAAACACTATTTCGAATTAGGTCATGTTGATTTGAATTGAATCAGTTTGCCTCCAGTTTCATAACACTCGGACACACCGGACCTCCACAAACTCATCAAAAGTCCCTCTCCACGGAAATCTTTAGTAAAAGGCGAAAGATAATAAAAGATAATTTATAGTAAACTTATTAAAGGGTATTTATAGGGCGTAATAACCTAGAAGTTGATTGCCCTCCAATGATCTACTACTACTACTTAGATCATGTTGAAGTTTACATAAAAAGTAAAACCTCCCAGATTAGATTAGACTTTTGAAAGAGGTTCCATTATAAATATAGCATCATCAAACCTCAACTAGATCGAAATCGTTTTGGAATTAATTTATATTTTTTATGAAAATCTTTATAATTAAAAAAAAAAACTAAAAATAGGTTGTTTTTTNTTTATAAGAATACGTTTTCAAAAGTATGTTTATCTTATTTTCCTTATTTCTATTTATTATATTTAATTGATTGATATTATTAGAAATGACTAAGAGGCATGCTTTGGGCTTTGTGATGTGGATCCTTGAGTGTCTTTTCTGTGCACAGCCCTAATTGTGTATCATTAATGATTAAACTAACAAAATCAGGCGGTCAGAGCTGTGTGCTGAATGAAAACATCCTTCCAGTGTGTTTCTTCCAGGGCCTATGACATGTTCCAGGATTGGGTTCAAAATTACAAATGACAATTAGACATTTTTTTTTTATATTTTCTATATTTTTCTATTGATTCTATTATAATCGACTACCTCGAATTATATGTTTATATAACCTGCAAATGCGGTGCCGGACCATTGAATATTCGAGAAACCTTAGAATGTAGAATATTTCGTGCAACACTTTTTTTTTCTAGGACACTGGAAAGGACTCTGGAAAAGTTCCCATGAATCACTGACCAACAACATCCACACAAGAGTACACAAACATCGACATACATCGAACAATGTTAATTCTGTAATCTACAGTTTCCGAAGCAAAGCACGTCCGGTCAACTTCAAAGGCCCCTTAATTACTCCTGAGAATATCTGAGTTAAGGATCGGTTCTTATCACAGAAGAATAATATTGTCTTATCACCAATATCGGATACTCAAAAAGATCCATATGGTTGGGTGAAATTCACAAAATCTCGAACAGGAATCAAAGAGTGACAGCCATTGTCAGCTTTTGTTTTTACCCTGAGATCTGAATGTGTTCAACAACTGAATTTCACTTCCGAACGCTCAAATCACAAAAGCCAAAGAAAGGTACATTATAAAGCGAATTATGAAAGGATTTTTTTTTGTTCCCTAAATTAGAAGTGAATGCATTGTTGTTCCATAATTAATTATGTAGAAGTATATCATGAATGAGAAAACTAGTATTACTCATAATAATTAGGCTAACGGGTAATTAGACCCCTTATTGCCAATGCTTGCCAAGAGATTGGTGGGAAAAATTAGATAAGAATAAGTCTTTCTCCAATTGGAGGTCAATTTAAATATTTTAATGATAGCAATACAATACATTTATGTTTTAATAAATGTATTCAAAATATTTTTATAATTGGTGCTTTCTACTAAATATATATATATAACTTATCATCTGTTAAACTGAATGTTTTGGGCTTTTAATGAAAAAACTAATGAAACAAAAAATATGTAGACTGTAAGGCAAACTGGTACAAATAAATGGCGGAACAAGTAAGAACAAGAATTTGAAAATCTACTTATCGCAATTTTCGGCGTTCCTCAGAGAGTCTGTCGTTTCTTTGGTTTCAAAAACAGCATTCAGAGAGCTCTTTTTACTGTAAATACCAATAAGGGGAAAGGATACCGTCTGGTTCGAGATTTCTGCTAACCGCAATGTGGAAATCTGCAAATACTGTAATTTCTTGAATCGCTGTAAACCATTAATTTCGAGTAGCAAATTTTGAAAAACTAATTTTTTGGATAATCTCTATAGTTTAAACAACCAAAAATGGAAGTGCTTTACCCCGCGTTGTTCACGCTGATAAGCATAGATAGCGCTAGATAATTTCTTTAACAGCGCATAATATTTATAAGAGAATCGGAACTATTAGGTGAGGAGACTATTAAACATATTCTATGTTTGATAATGAAGTGGACAGGAGAGTTTAGAGAGAGGCCATTGGAAGTACTTCCCTACATCTCCCGATTCCCTCTTGAACTTCACTTTCATCTGCGTGCGGGGCCTGGTCAGGGGTCAATTCGAGGGGCTCAGGAGAAATTCTCCATTTCTACCCCTCTGTTTTCTAGTTACGTCACAGTCAATATAGCACCGATCCAAATCCCTCGAGAATGTTCAGCCATCGATAGAAAACTGAACTTCATGATGGCAAAAGTACCCAAGCATAGTCCTTCTGTTTTGAATTGCATCGAAAGAAATTATACAGAAAAGTGAGTTAAACAAACACATAAGAAACCTTAAAAGAAACTTAAAAGAAAGATTTGAAAATATAAATAAGCCTTGACAATTTGAAAGTACGTCAGCTTAAACAGGAGTAATGACGTCAGTTTCTGCATATTTTATGACGTACTAAAAGACATGACAGAATGTAAATTTAAAAAAATCAAGTCAGCCTTTACTTTGGATTCATAATTTGAATATCTTTCTTTTACTTTTTTTTCTTTCTTTTTTACTTTAGTACAAGAACAAATTACTTAAGAATTACTGTGAATTTTTTGGATTTGTCTTTCAATAAATGACACATATATACCCCAAAATAAAACCATAACTCAATTAGAAGAATGCCAGAATTTTTTTTTTTTTTCAGCAAAATTATTAGAGTTATAGCATTTAGGGGAATACGAGTATAATTTTTAAAACACCATCTAATTACAAGTATTTTTGGCACTCTTTAGAGTAACGTACAATATATTCAATTCTCTTAATTTTAGATAGATAGAATCGTAAACTATGACTTATTACGGTATCTAGCGTCGAGCAATATTGGTCAGAGGTTTTAAAATCAGCTAAATTAGAGTTGTTGTTCAATTTATTAGTTTTTTTCAAATACTTTTAAAGTATTTTCACTACTGGTAACGAGTGACGAATTAAAGCTTAAAGTAAATTTACACATACAGTTTCAAAATAACTTTTCAAATTTTTCTTCAATGCATTAATCCATTATTATACTGCCTGTTAAGGGATAGCTTTTTTTTTTTTAATTATTACAACAAACGACACGTGACTCAAAAAATATGCATCTTTAAATAAAGTCTTTACAGTTATACTTTAAAATGGAGTTCACACTTAGATGGGAATAAGCCCAAGAGCGCTATTAATATTTATAAATATGTGATTTAAAATATAATGAACGAAGATAAATCAAACAATCTAAATCGCCCATAATACTTAATTATTAATATATAATGAAAATATGATATATAATATGCTTAATAAGTTGCTCTAAAGATACTGTCTATCTGTTTAAAGAAAAAAAAAAGTAGTCATGAAAATAAAAAAAAAATGTGTGTTACCAAACAGTTGAATCCATGAGGGCCTCTAAGGGCAGAGTCCAAAAACCAGTCAACCAGTCGTCCTTGCAGAGGTTACATCTGGTCGAGAGGTCGAGGAACTCAACTAAGTGGCAACATGGCGTAAGTCGTTAACCCCAACAACTACTGAATACAAATTCCATACAAATATACAACTCAGCAGTCCTCCATACAATGAGCAAATGAGCTTCATAAGGAAAAGTTCAAGTGAACAAACAAAATACTTCAATAAGAAAATATTTCTATCATAAAAAACCCATATACAATTTTTTTCTCAGAGTATTTAGTGTCATATAAACAGTGTTTTATTTACATTCAAATAAATAATAATATTATAAACGTTAAAGAAAAACGGAATGCCCAAAAAACAGAAGAACGATAGGAGGAAGGTTCCAATGAGGTTTTACTGAACGGGCCAACTGCTTCAATAGCAATGCATTTTTGAAAAGCTATCATTAGATTTATTGATTTCTAGAACGTACTTTACCTCATTCAAAAATGTATGAACTTTGTGGAATAATGAAACTCCTTCTGATAAGCAATTAGAACTAATGTTGAAGCATAAGCAATGTTGAACTGATGTTCCAATATAATATAATAAAAATATTTCCATTTCCAGAAATAAAATTCTGCCATTTCCAGAACAATCTTAATACTACATAAAAAAAAGTAAGCCACCAAGATTAAATATTAATCGAATAACTTTTAGTAAAGATGAACTATCAGCTCAAACTAACCAATTCAGAATGTGGGGGATCTTGGATACTAAGATAGTTTAATTTGCAGGCAATTCGTACTAAATTAAAAAAAGAAAAAGAAACACTCATTCTTGAAAGAGTACAATTTTTAACTTAAAAAAAAAAACTAATTTAAAAAGAAAAGCTAAGGTGTGAAGATACATGAAAATTACATCCTGTGAGAGAAAGGCCTTACATGAAGCTGTTGAAAAAGTTAGTACACAGGAGTGCAGAGAAAGTAAAGGTTGCGAAGGAATGGCAAGTATATCACAGTCCACAGAGCGCACTTGGAGGCAGCCCGCATCCTGTGTACTCCTGGTGAAAGTAAGGAACCACCCCTCGCTCCTGAGGGATGTATCTCTACAACCCTTATCAAGGAATAATGAGGGGGTGACAGGTTTTCCTCCCCCTGCACTCGGCAGGACACTCACGTCAGGAAATGAATAATTTCCAAATTAAAACATTTGTAAAACTCTTTTCTTAAGAGGTGTAATTTCGTTTCGCAAAATTAGAATAATTGTATCGTTCTTTAAGCCTCCCCTCATACATATTTGATTTCAATGAAAATTATTTTATTTAACTGTTGTAAAAAGAAAAAAAAAAAACTAAATGCCGAATTTTGTTTCTATTGTTAAATAAATACGAGGGATAGCAAAACACCCGAAATTCTGTTCTAAAATATCTCCAATAATATTATTTTACTATTTTTTTTTCTTTTACAACCGGTATACAACATAAATGTTATGAAATTACATTTTACTCTTATTTTATTCTAAAAATTGTTTTTGTTAGCCTAATAATAAGAAAAATATTCCAATTTTACATTTTGTATTTCTATTGTTAAAATTTTTCAAAAATCGCTTCACTGCCAAGGGAAATTTGCAAAAAAGCACCTTTGCTCTAAAAAATTTTAATAATGTTTTACCAGATTCTGAGATATTTTTAGAGCCGAAAAATCTGTCATACGATAGTTCAGTGGAATGCATTTTAATTAAAAATCTTCTTCTTCTTTTTACGCGAGTAATGTAATATATTTAAAAACGTAATTCTTTTTCCAGAGTAAAGAGTTAAGCCCACCTATTTTTTTTTTTTGTGAATAAATCCCATTCAGAATTAGGCTTTATATTGCAAACAATTGAATTAATTAATATTTGGTTGAAATGGAATAAGGAAAGAAGAGGGTTTGGAGCAATTTAAAAAACTTATAATCGTATCTTTGTTATTTTTTGTCTCACGAAAAACTTAATAAAATATAATTTGTGTAAAATGTAAGGGTTGATGTTCTATAACATTTTTATATAAGGGAAGAAATTTAGGAATTTTGAAGTTGTTCGCTTCCCCCACTTTTCATCCCCGGCCAGTCTAGAGCAAACTTCGCTCTTATTGTTTTCTATGACTTGCAAATTAAATTTCGTCACACAGTCTTATCTATAACCATCAATGAAACATGGCGAATCAGTGCAGAGAACACATCTCCTTCTCTCCTGTTACATTCATGTCTTTCCTCATGGTTGGACAGTCTACTTGTACAGTCCTCCTCGGCTCTGAAGAGCATATGGTACATAAGTCTCTCATACCCGTCTTTGATGGGAACCTAAGAGAAATCTGCTTAATTTACTAAGCTCATGTGTGACAGACTTTATGGACTGGTTGAACGGTAGCTGTCTCCGACTGTTTATACTTATAGTTTAAAATAAGAAAGAAAAGAAAAAAGAAGTTTTCGAAGATAAATATATTATAGGTTAAACAAAAACATTTAAATTTTTAGAAAGTAAACAGGTGCCATAAAAAGAGCCATTAAAGGTTTTCAACTTAGGAGAGAAGGTGTCTGATTGAGGATAACAGTCCTAGGAACCTTCTCCGAAAATCGAGAGAAAGGTCAAGATTTCCAAATGGGGCCTGATATACAACTCCTGGCAACACGAGAGAGAGAGTAAGGGCGACCTTTCCCCCGCAATCTCTGACGTAATGTAAGCGTAGGATTCCATAGTTCCTCAACCACCTGGGTGTACGGTGAACAGGTGTAGGAGTCACAACCTTGGCTTTCCGGCAGACATCCAGGCCTGTAACATGTGAGCTTTCACTATATCATAAAAGAAAAGTGCTAGTTGAAATATATTTCTGAGGCGCCAGGGTAGATAAGGATATCCGTTCGGGTCTGTCAATCATGACGCTGCGGGTTCAAATCCTATCCAGGGCAATCTTTCATTTATAAATAAAAGCTTTTCCTGTGCCATGGGTGTTTAAAATGGAGTGACAACCCTTAGATAGCCCCAACATCCATGTCCCTAAGTGGTTGCAAGAGAAGCTAACACTATAAATATATATATTTAAGTGCAAGAAAATTCTCAAACTGTCAACCACACACACGCGCACACACAAAATTTGAATATTGTTATATATTTTGTGAGACACCTTGCTTTTAAATGATTCGTAAATTCAAGAAACTGTGAAAATATTAAATATTATCGTAGTAAAAACCATTTAACAGATGAAAGTTAAGGAAATATAAATTTTTATTTATATTTCAGAGTTTTCCCAAGAATTTAGAGTGATTTGACCAATTTGAAGCGTTTAGAGGGTACTTAGACAGCATTTACGGTTAGCTTCATTGGTATCGTTACATGAATTTTCACGTTAACGTCTACAGTGAAAAGCGTTTTGCAAAGATCTTACTGGCGTCTAAAGGTACAAAACTACTAACATTGAAAATTTCCTGTTGCTCAATTTAGCTAGGTATTAGTCAAAATTTTCTTTTGTGCAGACATGGACTGGCACGCACGCAGATAGACTGTTTTTAATCGTAACATAAACAATTTTTATAGAATCTATCGCTTTGCTTTCTTTATCTCCGGCATCAGGTGACACAAACAAAGTGATAAGACAAAATGATTATTTAGATGACGAGGGCTAATAGTTTAAGGGTTTGAAAACAGCGGGTGCGAGGCAGTGAGGAAAAGTCCTCCAAAATTTATTGAGTTCCATTCTTTAAAATCATCCCCAGAACAAGCATATTCATTTTATTTTAATTTTAAAATTTTATAATTTCTAATAATATTTATCATAAGCTTTAAGAAACTGCATATTAAGAATAATTATACAGTCTTATGGTGATAGCCGTAGCGAGAGGATCTCTCCGTGTCCGTTATCTATAAGCCGCTTAAGATAGTCAGTGTCCTCGGCACTAGCTCTCGTATTTAATATTTTGACGATCTTTTTTTTCGCAGACTACTTGGTCAACGAACTAACAAGACAGGCTAAGTATAATTTTTTTTAAATTTTTCTTTTTAATGTGGGAGAATANTCCATAAATAAGTAACAGTACATCGAAACGAGATAAGATAACACAAAGTAAAAAAATAAAAAACAATTAAAAAAAACCGAAACCCATTACGGAGTATTACTGGGCCTTATGGTCACGAAATCTAGGTAATAAAACTGAGTGGAGTACCTTGTGCAATGTCGTAAAGAAAATATAACATTTAATGGAAAATTGAAAAAAGCCAAAATATCGTAATATTTCTTTCTCCAAGTTTCTTCTGTCAGAAATTAGTTAATTATATATATATTTTTTGTCCTCCTTGGCAGCTAAGAAGAAAGAAAACGCTTTAGAAGAAAAACAAGAACAAAAAGATAGAAGAAGAAAATGATGCCAATTAAGTGCCATAATGGCCGACACGCTGGAGATTGTTTCGAGATGGTTCTCCCAGCGCTCGAGAGATATCGGCCCAATCGGAGTGATGGCCTTATCAGAGACGAGGGTACGTCAGTCGTCTCTTCAAGGGCCGACCGGATCCCGTGGGATATCTGATACGGGCGGAAACGACTCCGCTAACCACATTGGCAAATATTTGTTCACTTCCCATCGAATGGATCAGAGATCTAGTGACTTCCGAATATAGGGGGTTTCAAGGCTCTTCTCGAGGCCAACACAATTCATCCGACCGCAAAATCTTTACGTCCTAGCAAGGCCTACCACTGTCTAGGACTAGAAGAATAGATAGAAAATCCGAACAAAAACAGTTTTTATTTTTAAAATAATACAAAAGGAATGTAAATCACTACTAAAAGGTGAGATAAAACGTACATGGCTACCTAAATATGAGCAATGATTTTATATCCCACTTTATGTTGGTGAAAAACTTCTGTTAAATCAAAAACTGCAATGTACTGACAAGCATTATTTATTTACACAATCAATCGATGAAGAACATTTTTTTTAAATTATGACAAGTTTCCACACAAACCTCCAAGGATATCCAAATCCTCTAGTCCTCTCCCTGGCATCTCACGTTCATCCCGACCACCCTCCCCGACGCCTCAAGAGGAGATGGCCAAGGGACCTCCTACTCCAGCCAGTTTAGTTAAAATATCAAGGGAGTGAATGCACCTGCATTCTTCTCTCCCTCTCACTCCCTCCTTGAGTCCCTGCATAGTCTCCTTTTTATCCTAGGATAAGGAGAAGATGGGTGCCTGGGCTCTATATCGCGGGTTAACCTGGGCTCCTCTCTGAGCACGGGTTACGTCCCGGGATAGACGAGCAAGGACAACAATGCCATCAAAAATTATAATGTATAGAAAATGTACAGAATAGTTTGTTTTTTTTTTAAATGAAGAGTTATATGTAGTAAATTATGACAAGTTTTGCACTTCATTAATTGTGTCTCAATATAGACAGCTAAGGGTCATAGCTCGCCGCCTGGAAGCAAACCCAGAAAACAATTTGTAAATATTGTTCAAAAAATGAAATACGAGTATATTTTAAACGAGCGTTTTTAAACACGTTCATCCTCTACACATTCCCCACTCATGCTTTGTTTTACAATCAGCGCCTCAATTGAATTGCGGATCGTTACAAGGCCGTTCTAATCCTAACGGTAGCCGGTACCAGCCCACTTATGGGCTAAATAACTCATTTACATTCGCAGTAAAGCCCCTTCTGCCATAAAGAGCTCAGCACGGAACAGATCTTATCACTGTGGCATATCCAAATTGGCTGCATTCAGAAGATAGACAATCTCGGTAGCCTATATCGACATGCCATGCTTGAAGATTGACACCTTAGATAAGTCGAAACGGTCCAAATGTTATGTTCTATAGAAAACATAGAATGGCCACTTCTATATTAGGTATTTTAATTCATTATTTTCCTCTTGGAACATTCAAAGACAAATGTTCTAAAAAAAAGAAAAAAAAGAAGCAATTTCTTCCTGTAAGCATGAAAAAAGAAAACATAAATAAAACACATAGATTGTAAACAACATCATCATCATCATATTCTTATCCTCTTCCACCGCTTCAAGGTAGGAGGTTTTCCTTTGCCCTCTTCCCTTGGATCTGTCCAGTCCTCACTTCTGAAACGCCTGTCCTACACTTTCTTTCCTCAAGGTCTTATGTCCTTCTTGCTATTTTGTCCATATTTGGATTAGGCTCTTAAGTGAGGGTCCAGGATTCAGAGGAATAGGATGAAATAAAAAAGAATGTTTACCAGAAGACTGGAATATTTGTCCTCTTGGAGACCTCTCTTCGTTTGTAGAAACTTTTTCTTCGAGCAAGAAACATTCTGAAAGCCACTTCCTGGTTCACTTCCTATTGGATATGTGGCCGCTTGTATTGAGATTAGCACCCATGTATATAAAACTTGTAACCTGCTCCATCTCCATCCATTAGCTCTCAATGTCCTCATAACCCTGTGTGGCCTCTTCCAAATAGGCATGCTCTTCCGCTTTGTCAGGGTTTAGTTCCATGTTGATGAGTGCCAAAGCTTTTCTTTGAGATGTGTCTGAAGGTCCCGGTCATTAGCAGCTCTCATCAGCATGTCATCCGAAAACGCAAATAGGGAGTAAAGAAAAGGCTAATTTCAAAATTAATTAAATTAAATTTCAAGAAACTGGTGATCAAATTTTTAATTCAGTATTTTTAATATTTATTTATTAATTATGTTACGCGTAGTAAATTTTAGAATTAACGAATAAAAAGTTACATCAGAGATAGCAGATCCTAGAGTGATTCCTTCCTCCATTAATTTAGAGGGTAGGGAGAAACCTCTACGGATCGTTCGAGGAAACCGTTTTTGATTTTAGTTTTCCAGGTGGATACTGTTTTTGTTGCGGCTGAGTGTGAATTCCCCCACGAGAGAAGAGACAGAAGAACTGACTGCTGGAGATACCGCATCAGTCTCGCTCCTGGTGTACGGTACACGCTAAAACACTGGGACTGGGCCCTCTGGCGGCCCCGCCAAAGAGATATAAAACTCGGACAACACACGGAGATCGGCCAAAAGTAGGCCGTTTCCGCCTTCTTGTCTCTCTCATTAGGTCCCCCCACCATCATCCCCATCTCACCTACAATTCCAGAAATATCCCACCAACAGTAGGTAGAAAACAGCTGTCTCCGAGATGTACAACCTATTTACTTCGTACCTTGGCAAAAATTACTATTTAATTATATTTGTAAAAAGATTTGTGGATCTGTTTCTCAACTATATAGCTAAAAAACGAAATAGCCCACCTAATCGAACAGATATTTCAGGTTTCGTTAAAGGCTGATATAATAAATAGGAGTAAATAACTAAATGTGATTTATAAACCGTAGTGAACGATGAGTGTAAAAGATTAACCACAAAGCTTTGCTCTCGTCTGCCCGGGAAGATAGAAAGGGATTGACCACCCATCTTGATTACATTTGTTATGTTCTTTCTTAATAAAAGTTGATTCATAAAAATATTAAACAAAATGAATTATGGAAAATTATAAAATTGATTTTACGTGTATAAATTTTCACTACACTCTCTCATTTGGTTCTATTCGTTTGTTCGTTAGTTAAAAATAGAGAAAATATTAAAAATTTTAATTATGGTCTCCTTCGAACCCCCCTCTTTCTCGACCTATTTCAGCGTAATGGAACATACTAGATGGCTTGAAATAATAAGCTCAAATATCGAATTTGTTTTCATTATTAAAAAAACAAAAAAAAAAACAAAAGAAAAAACGCTAGAGCGCGTAAAATAAAAAATAGTACACACACACAAACAATTTTTAATGGACAACATTTTTAGCTTCCCTAAATTAGGATAGGTGAAGATCTGCTAAAATTTGCATAATACTACCAAGGAGAAGAGCTTGATTTTCCCACGAAAAACCAACCATAATTAGTTTGGAATGGACACATAAGATTTTTGAAAAATCCCAATTTCGACGACGTACACTGAGGGCTAGAGCTGCTCCGTTGTTTACTTTATTCCTTTAAGTCCTAGCTTTGGATTGGCTGGCCTCGTGAAACATCTTGAGGCGGACTGGGAAGAAGTTACAAACCAACTTTTTAGAGTTAAACGTCGAGAGAGGTGTCTTCGATAACCTTCTCTCATTTTTGCAATTGCCATTTAATATGTATATNACAGAATTTGGTTTCTATATTTTAACAAGAAAAGGGCCCAATGGCCCAACCATCTCTCAAGTTACATACATAAATACTTTCCTGAATTTGAATTATTTCTAAACATTTTAAATGTTAAAAGTTACACTTTACATACATTTATTTCATTTCTGTATTTTCAATTTGATTTTATTGTAAAGTCCCTCCCCCCTCAACACATTAATATTAACAAACTCATCCAACGGTTTCAATAAATAAGATTAAATACCCAATTCGTCATTTATATTTCTCAAGTCGGACACCTGTCTTCCCCGCAAAATCTATGTTTCTTGCTAAAACGTTTTTGACCCTAATGCCGACATCCTCAGGAGCTCATTTCAATAGTTGCAATCTCCACTGGGCGGAGGTTAGAAAGGGTTCTAATAAATAAATAAAATGTTTATTATTTACTTTAAATATAAGAGGGATCATAGAAAGCTCGAAATTTTAATAAAATAACTTTCCTAATATATGTTTTTTTATTCTTTTTTATAGAATGTTAATAAATATAATTTTACACTAACCTATTTTTTTCTATGAATTTTTTTTTAAAGTCAAAAATATTTAAAATTTTTGTTTTCCTCAATCTACCAGCTTTCCTTCTCGACCGATTTTAACCGTCATCGAACTCATAACAGAATTTGAAGAAAAATTAATAAACAAATAATCTTAAATATAGAATTTCGTTTCATTACTCTGAAAAATTGTGGGTTCTAGAACGCAAGGATACACACACACACACACTTTCTCTCTCTCTCTCACACACACACACCAATATACCATTTAAAATGTATGAAAGCTGAAGATTTGTTGAAATTTTTCAACGGTTATCGTCAGGACACCAACGTGAATATCTTGATTTCCCTATAAATGTGGAGATTTTTCTCCAAAAGCATTTTTGACCTATCTCACTCTTTCTCTTCACAAGACAATTATTTTTTTTGATATCTCTCCCACGTTTTTTCCAGCACGCTGGTTTGCCTAATTAACTCCAGGTCTGGATCCTCTTCGCAATAATGGTCACCCTATACCACTCTTTCTGGCCGTTCGTCTAAGAAGATCTACCGAAGATCTTATCGAGAGCTGAACAGGAATGCACTTCGCTTTCACACACAGAATAAGTATCATTTCCATTATGCACGACTAGAACAATCCACTGATCTCAGGTAGAAAAATTCACATATCGTTACTGTAAATTCAGTAGAGCTAATTTTACCCATTGTCCAGGAGACAGAGCATCGCGAAGGCCCTTCAATGATATGCTTCTTGACTGCATATGGAGAAACGAGGACGCCATGTAAAGCTGGCAAAGGTCGAAAGGGCTTAGGATAACAGTGAAATACACACCCTCGTAACAGTTACTGAAGAACTATAGTGATCAGTGAGATACGCGGCTTTCACTTCCGCACTGTCATCGAGTCAAAACCGACAAACAATTAAGCTATCCTAAATCGTCATTAAGTGAGACCGCAAAATCAGTTTATTAAAGGCATTAAGAAGCTCTTCCTTCGGGAACTCTCTTTGTAGCTACTTACGCAACACTGGGAAGTGAAATTGTCTGTGTATCAACAGTGCAAACCTACACTTCCTATAACTTATTTACAGAATTGAAGGGGGTCTTCCGAGCGATCTCACAAAACTCACGCCCAAATTTAATAGCGCAAGCCGAACGGCACAACAAAATGACTCAAGTTCCCCATCAGCAAATTTACCTAAATTAAAGTAAACATTCACATATACATAAAGAGAGTTATCGATGAGGTTTTAAGATAAAATTAGTTGGTTATTGTAGACTTTCGAAAAATAATTGTGTACAATATTTCGAGAAAATACTCTCATATCATCAGGGCTGATAATACATTCAAACAATCTATAATTATAAATTAATATCATTTATAAAATAATTAAAGCTATTATTTCACTTTTAATATTTGTCACTTATAGGCAATTACACTTTTTTTGTTATTTTGAAATGCCAGTTAACTTACCAAGACTAATAAGCTAGTACATAGAACTAAGTAATGTACAGCTAAGTGCTTTTGCAGTTTTACAAGATATAGCGCTAATTACTAACTTATTAGTCTTGGTAAGTTAACTGGCATTTCAAAATAACAATAAATAAAGAAAAATGTGTAATTACTTATACGTGACAAATAATAAAAGTGAAATAATATTTATACTTATTTTATAAATGATATTAATTTATAATTGTAGAGTGTTCGAATGTTTTTTCAGCCGTATCGAATGTTTTTCAAAATATATTTGAAATTAAAATATATTCTCGAAATATTGGTCTAGGACAAATTATTGTACAAAATTCTTTGACCAAAATCCTCCTTAACCTACTAATTTTGTGTTTGTGTGTGTGCGTATGTCAC
>KZ809660.1:5862-23479 GCA_000696205.2 Oncopeltus fasciatus
GGGAAGATATACATTAGAATGTTTAAGACATTTGTAGAGATTGGGGAGTGCATCGGGGAAATGAGAATGGAGAGAGGGTCGCAGGATGGAAATCGACGCAGGGAGGGATTGAGAGAGACGGAGAGAGAGAGAGAGATTACGCTTGTGTGTGTGTCGGTGTGTGGGAGGGGGGGGGGAAGGTATACCAGGATTATTACTTGTCATGAAGGAGTGGGGGAAGAGGCAGCAAGAGACGAAGCGAATCCTGGTTATAGCTGTGTCAAAAGGGGCCGGCATAAAAGGATGTAGGGAAAGGATGCGACAATCTCGGAGGTATGTCCTCCAAGGCGGGGATGGCAATATCTCCATGGCGACGGGTAATAATCAGCTGTGAGTGCCGAGATCAATCCAATAGGCATATATATTGGAGTGACTATGGATTATCTTCAAGATCATTATTTCCTGACAGAATGAAACAGAAAAGACTAGACCACAATAAAAATATTACTATTTGCATATAAATGTAATAACATAAGATCTTCTGAATATAAATAACTTATTTTCTCAGAATCAGAGGTAAAGTGGTGGCTATTCATTGATACATGTGATGTAGTATGACATTTTGAACTATAGGTCTTATCCATTTTGTATAAAACAAGGAAATTATTACAAACAATAATACAATTCAGTAAGTAATTTTCTTTTTCTATAGTAATGGAGGTTGAGATGTCTTTGGAAAGAAGCAATTATCCCTCAGTCTCAAGGAAACTGGAAAAGGGCTCAGGAATATTTGATAAAGCCTGTTTTTAATGGTTCAATTTCATGAAGTATGATTCCATTTCCATTTCCAGCAAAACTTCTGAGAGGATACAATAAAGAAGGAAGGAAAATGATGAATGGGATATGCACCCCTTACATCATTCGGCCATCTTACATCATTTCATATCATACGGACGTTTTTAAGATTCCAAGACAGACAAGAGCATTTATATAAACTCCTAAACGTTCATTGAAGATGAAGGGAGGAAATCCTGTCCGTTTCTCCCTTTTCCATATTCTCTTTATGCGGAAGGGTGCCAATCATTGGGAATAGCGAAATCCTCCTTAGATTAATAGAAATTTTATAGATTTGATGATATTATTTTTGTTTCCAATCTTCTATATAATTAATTTTTGTTTTTCTATAAATTTCCAAAAAAAAATCATTATTCTTTTTTTGATACTAGCAGACTTTTTCTTTCAGAGTTATAAAATCTTCATAATTCCCTATCGTGAATTCCCTGAATATTATTCTGAATGTATTTTATATCAGTAATTATTATTCATATGTAAAGTTTTTTTTTTGTAATTGTTTATATATTTACCGCTGTCCAGTAAAAAATATATCCAGTTTCACCGCGTACAATTCCCTATCTCCACTTTTCCCCCATTGAAGACAGGCCTTTCCTTTTTAACATTTTCTGTCTCTCTCTGACGGTACGACAGTCATTTTGCTATTTTTAATAAGTTTACTCACTTTAAAAAAAGCCAAATTCAGGTTCCCGCAGAAGTACAATGAATACGACCATTTGACTTACACCAGTTGCGAACTAATTCACCTCATTGATGAAGGAGGATTTTTATGAAGGATTAGGATTATTTGGATTTTTACCTATAACTCAATCAGTATATAAACTATCAAACCATTTTATTAGAATAAAGTCGCTGTCACCATGCCCTAGACAAAATTAGAAATAACTACTTTAGAAAAGTGTCTTTCATAAATATATTTAGATGGTTGTTTTTTGTTTTGTTTTGTATTAATTAGCTAGAAATTTTGTGAGAAATATTAATTTTATAATAATTAAACCAGATTATAAAAAAATATATAAAACATATATTATTTGAAATATAAAATAGTGAGGTATATGAAAATAATAATGACAATGTGTATTGTGTGTGTATTGTATGTGTATAGTATGTGTATCAAGTAGTCAATTAAAAGAAGAATAAAATAACTTTAATACCTGGTTTTTACATTATTAAGTAAAAAATAAATTAGACTTAATAAATTTAAACTTAATTTATAGATAATGAATTAAAATAGAAAATTATGAAGCGTATTTCTTCGGTTATGCTAACGAGTTATGACAATTTGTCCACAACTGATGGTCATTGATGAAGTTGAGGCCATTTATTTATCTTACTTAGTGAAATTGTACGAGAAATTTCCAGCATATTTTGTACAAATCATACGAATATTGAGGAAAAAGGAAAAATAATAAAACTTGGAGGGAGGAATTACATCCAGATTTTCCAGGGATACTGCTGACAGCCTACATCTGCACTTTTCTACTGTATGTACCCGGCCATATTGTGTAATATTGTCTTTTTCTCTCTGATGTCCTACCAGTCATTATGCCTGTGTAGCTATTTCTAATAAAGTTACTTTTTAAAAAGCCGAATTAATGTCCATTATATTCAACTCATAGCAAGTCAAATAGTAACCTCTCAATAAAGAAGAGAAATATAGAACTACCTTACAAAAGATTTAATTGATTTTACCTCAGTATATAAAACTATCATCTTCATGTGAAATGGTGAAAAATATAATTAAGGTCTCTGAAGCTCTGACTCAAAATGTATCCATTTGTTACAATAATAAGTTTAATCATTCATGGCTTACCAACTAAGCTCTATTGATGCCTAATGATACAACTTAATGGTTCTTTTTCACTCGTAAATAATATACAAACATTAGTACTTTAGAAGAGCTTGGAAGAGGCTTGACCAATGGCTATCTCCCTCAATAAACTCTTGAAGTTATTGAAATTTTTTGCGAGACAATAACGAGAAAATCCTTGAAAGAAAATAAATAAATTCTTCAGATCCGTTAAGTCATTGGCTCACCCCATTAGAATATGAAAGAAACTGAATGGGGTCCTAGGAATCTTTCCGTAGAATTTTACTGTGGAGGATACTTGAAGAAGAAGGCGGAAAATTAAATGGAGACCGTCGAGTCGCGAACTTCCAGAATGGCTGCGGAAACTTCTCCAAGGAGTAAAAAGCTAGAGTGTTAATAAGATGGACAACATTCTGGTTATACCCTCTCTGCGCTATAAAAACTTGTTGGCTTTTCCTACTCGCTCTGTAGGGGTGAGTGGGGGTAGGGGTGGAAAACACATTAAAAGGGTTGAGTAAGTGAAATTGACTTTATCAAAGTTTTGCGGATTAGGGTCGCGGGAGGCTTGACACCGCAGACATTTTGTTACTCCCATAAAAAGATTGAAATACTTTTTCCATTAGCTTAGATTTGTAATGAGAGTCGAGAATGACTTGGAGAGTTTTATTGGTGGACCCCAGTCAGAGAGCTACCATTTGTAAGTACAGTAATGCTAGACTTGATGTACATAAACAGAGATATTTTTCTCTGGGTACGACCGTGTTATTTTGTAATCCGCAAGGCCTCGATAAATTTTGAAAAAATTTTTTTTTTAATTTCTACTCCAAAAATGAGTCTACGCATGAATAATGCTATAATAATAAGTTCTTCAGCAGACAGTTAATAAGCATTTATCTTTGAAATAGGAATATATATCAAAAATGCTTGGAAAATGCACACCCTCCGATCCATTCTTTTTTTTTTTTTTTTCAAGTCCCCAAGAGACTTTTTCCAATTCATTTTATTATCGACTAAAATTAACGTTACTTCTGATGGTCCTATTATATATATATTTACNAATATTTTTGGAGAACTTTTTTTTTCAGATCCAACAGAAATATTCAACATTATGGCAATCATTTGAAAAATTAAGCATACAATTTAAAAGCATAAATACTGTTTATTATATATTTCTAATGGAAAAAAAAAGAAAATTCAAACGTGTGTTTTTAGATCCTGGGGAATAGTTTGATAAGAAGAAACAAAAAAAATAAAAAAATAAATAAAAAATGCCAATTACATTGTCAGACAAACGTAAAGAGTTACCATTGGATGTTTTTTTTTTGTAGGGTTTTGGTCCAGGTAGATCCAAAAAAATACAAATTTAAAAAATGTGTATTTTTTTAAAATTTTAAAAATTATCTGACCTTGACCGAACTGCATTTATAAGCATTTATATTTAT
This sequence comes from Oncopeltus fasciatus, assembly GCA_000696205.2. Classification (NCBI taxonomy): domain Eukaryota; kingdom Metazoa; phylum Arthropoda; class Insecta; order Hemiptera; family Lygaeidae; genus Oncopeltus; species Oncopeltus fasciatus. The sequence continues at coordinate 9,946 of KZ809660.1, forward strand.
AAATTGGAATATATATAAAAAATGCAATGAGTTTTAAATATTTCCATTTTCGATTATTCATAGACATAAAAAAAAGCCATATTTTATTTTAAATTACGTACAGATATCCTTTGAAATGAAATATTTAATTCTAAATCACCGAAACAGTTTTAATCTTATTTTGAGTTTCACGCAAATCCGACAACTTTTCAACGAAACTAGCTACAGAAAATAAAGCTGACTTCAAAATTCATAACGAGTTATGTTGAGTTCAAATATGACAACAAATAGGCCGATGATATTTTAATTAATCTTATCAAATTCGAGGATTCCTTTCCTGGTCAACCACATTTATAAGTTAAGAGATAAATTATCATCTCACCATTTCAATTTTTCTACCAATTTATGCTTTATTAAAATTAAAATGACTACTTAATGTATAAATTTCAATCAATTCTCAAGCTTCAATAATCCCCCACGTATAAGAGTTTTACAGGACATACTTTTCAATCGTTATATAACTATAACATATCGAATTTATTCCTGTTTAAGGGATATGCCACAAATTATGTTTAAAATTGTGACTTTGTCTAGTCTAATTTCTCTAAATTAGTGCTCATTGCGTTTAAACACTATTTAAATTTGTTCAGGTGAGCTTTACTTCCATTGCCTAAATATTTCGACTCCGACAAAAAAGATTCGCCTTCACTTAAATAATGTCAATTTTTACGTAGAGAAATCAATCAACAAGAAATACAGAGTGTTAAATGAAGGTGTAGTTTTTATGATAACCTCCACACTTAACTAATTAGCGGCACTTAATTCTTTGAAATATATCATTTTACAATAAACAAAGTTTAGCTGTATTTAAAAAGTTCATGAATGAATTCAGCCTTCCTCTTTTTCTTTTATATTTACCAATATCCAATTTATACACCAAATATTGATAATTTCACCAGTTCTAATTACTCTAATATGGAAAAAATTCCTTTAAAAAAATCATTTTAATAACCATTCAAAAAAAGGAATCCTCATCTTAGTGGTTATTCTTGAATTTAAATGGAAAGCTCACCTCCTAATTTGTGCCCGGAGGAAGAATTATTAGTATTTTTCATGCTTCGCCTTTTGTGGAAAAAAAAGTAAAAAAAATACATGCATAAAAATTAAAAAAAAACCAAAAAAAAACAAAAAAAAAAACAAGAGAACTGCTGTGAAGTGAGGTTGGTGGGTTCTTTTTCATTGTTCCGTAAAGTCGTCCAGGAAAAATCATTGATCCATATTGAAATCTAGATGTTTTTCAATTCTTCCACCTTTGTAAGCCAGTAGCCCGAATTGGGGAGAGAGATACGTTTATGGGGTTTTTTCCAGCCTTTGGTTGTTGATTGACTTCAACCGGTGGATGATATTGAAAAATAATAAAAAAATAAATAAAAAAACTGTAGCAGAAGAAAATTGTCACAGCAATTAAACGACATATTTGATAGTTGTGACTAATTTGCTAATATTTCGAAACTCCATACTATTTTTAGATAGACTTCCCGTGTTACCATTGTTTTCCCTACTTATTAGATTGCACAAAAATAAACCAAAATTCTTGTATTTTTAGAATGTACAAAGAATGTAACTGAAAGGGTTGAGCAACCCTCTCTCTTTCCTTAAACAAAATGCTCTTTTAAGATGATCTGCTTATGCACTCTTTGTTAATTCACTGATAGTTAAAATTGTGATATCAAGTAAGAAAGAGAAAACAAATTAATGTTAAGCTTGGCATGAATGTTTTCGCTAATTGAAAAATTATTGAACATCCATGTTAAGTTGTTTTGTAAGGTCAAAAATTTTTCTATATGTGTGGACTTTGCACTCATGTAAAAAATATATATTTTGGTTATGTAACTATGAAACTTGAGCAGACTTGATTTTCTTCATCTGATTGATTTAAAGCAAGCTTTTCTCTATAGTCCCTCCACACACTTTAACTTATACTACTTTCAATAAATACATTTATGTACTTTTTAATAGTTACTTATACTTATATGGGAATTTATTTCATGTACTTATTTTCTATTTCACTCTTAAATCGGAGTGATTTACTTGTTATTGCATTTCTGATATATCCACTTCAGAAACCTGAATCAATGTACAATTTCTAACTCTCCAATACTGTAAACTTATTTATTAGTAAATTATCTAGAATGAACATACGATTTCCCTAAAATATAAATAACAACAATATAGAAAATAATAAATAAAATGTAATCATAGAAAATATATTTATAGGAAATATATTTTATCAATAAATAAATCTGATTCAGTTTCATTAAGTATCGAAAATATTAGGCCCGCATAAGCGAAAAATTACTCTCACTTCTGATTTCATATAATATCCACTTCTATTCGTCCGATTTTGCTCAAAAAAGCTCTATTTTTACTTATTATATTTAATAGCGAAATCTGAAATTTCATTAGGAAAAAAACTAATTGCAACTTCTAGGCTGTATAATTAAAATTCTTATGAACACCCCTCCTAATTGTTTATTTCGCACAATAAATCCTAAAATATTTATTTTATTGAAGAACATATCTGTGTTACCTTCCATTATTTTTAACAAAATAATACACGCGCTATAAAAAAAAAAAAAAATTATTTGCTAGCATATTACACATAATTCCTCATTTTCTTTGGTCCGATTTTCCCATTCCTATAATGAACTTAAATTTCGTTTCATTGTAAACAGATTTTCAGAAATAAAAACTGAAGCCTGCAAAGCCACTACAGTCCACCCCCCCCCCACACACACAGAACACACACACACACACACACACACACACACACACACACACACACACGCACACGCACGCACGCACACACACACACACACACACACACACACATATATATAAATTAGCGTTACTATATTTTTTTTTTTGGTTTAGTAGGAAGGATCAGAGAAAATGTAGAATAAAGATTTTTTATAAATCTGTCAAAAGAGATAAGTTACATTCCTCCGCATTAAACTGGGGAAGATATACATTAGAATGTTTAAGACATTTGTAGAGATTGGGGAGTGCATCGGGGAAATGAGAATGGAGAGAGGGTCGCAGGATGGAAATCGACGCAGGGAGGGATTGAGAGAGACGGAGAGAGAGAGAGAGATTACGCTTGTGTGTGTGTCGGTGTGTGGGAGGGGGGGGGGAAGGTATACCAGGATTATTACTTGTCATGAAGGAGTGGGGGAAGAGGCAGCAAGAGACGAAGCGAATCCTGGTTATAGCTGTGTCAAAAGGGGCCGGCATAAAAGGATGTAGGGAAAGGATGCGACAATCTCGGAGGTATGTCCTCCAAGGCGGGGATGGCAATATCTCCATGGCGACGGGTAATAATCAGCTGTGAGTGCCGAGATCAATCCAATAGGCATATATATTGGAGTGACTATGGATTATCTTCAAGATCATTATTTCCTGACAGAATGAAACAGAAAAGACTAGACCACAATAAAAATATTACTATTTGCATATAAATGTAATAACATAAGATCTTCTGAATATAAATAACTTATTTTCTCAGAATCAGAGGTAAAGTGGTGGCTATTCATTGATACATGTGATGTAGTATGACATTTTGAACTATAGGTCTTATCCATTTTGTATAAAACAAGGAAATTATTACAAACAATAATACAATTCAGTAAGTAATTTTCTTTTTCTATAGTAATGGAGGTTGAGATGTCTTTGGAAAGAAGCAATTATCCCTCAGTCTCAAGGAAACTGGAAAAGGGCTCAGGAATATTTGATAAAGCCTGTTTTTAATGGTTCAATTTCATGAAGTATGATTCCATTTCCATTTCCAGCAAAACTTCTGAGAGGATACAATAAAGAAGGAAGGAAAATGATGAATGGGATATGCACCCCTTACATCATTCGGCCATCTTACATCATTTCATATCATACGGACGTTTTTAAGATTCCAAGACAGACAAGAGCATTTATATAAACTCCTAAACGTTCATTGAAGATGAAGGGAGGAAATCCTGTCCGTTTCTCCCTTTTCCATATTCTCTTTATGCGGAAGGGTGCCGGTTGACTTATGTCTACTGGTATACTCCACAGGGGATGTTGTGTTTCAGATAGAATTTTGCCTTTTTTTTTTTGCTTTTGAGCCTTTATCGTTCTCCCGACCTAAGTAGTTCTGAGGGGCTTCTCAATATTCCATTCCACAGTAACACCGGCCCTTCCTTCCACAATAGAATCCCTTAAAGAGATGAATTTTCCTCTTATTTTTCTTTCCAAGTAGAATTGCGGCTAACAAAGAGAAAAACTTTAGCTGAACTGTCTACAGATATTTTTATTTTTCTGAGGAAGCATAAATTAACTATGTAAAATAAAACAGCAAGATATGCAGAAAATTCTAAACACAAGGCATATGATCCTTATTCAACGAACAAAAAATGCCTTTAAAATAATTATTAAAGATTTCAATTTTAAAAAATAGAATAATTACTTTGCAATCCAAAAAATTATTTGAAGTTTAAAAAAAAGTTGGTATATTTCTACAGGAATTATTTAAAAAATTTAACGTTCTATAATTAGAGAGATTATGAAAATTTTCAAATAAAATTATTTAAAATTCATTAGAAATAGAGATGTTCTATAACCTTTGCAAAATCTGTTTTTTAAACTTTTATTTCTATTACATAGTGAAAGTAACTGACGAACCCAAACTAGTGAAAAAAACAAAAACGTAAATGTAGTATTACTGACAGAAACACGACTAACTAAACGAAATTATCTAAAAACTGGCTACCACACTATAGGGCAGACCATCCTGACGGACGAGCTCATGGTGGGACTGCACTCCTTATCAAAAAATCGTATACCCATCATATTTTACCCTCCACTTCCACAGAGTCCGTTCAATTAACATCATTGTCTATTTCCACCCCCCCCCCCCCATCCTATCACACTTTCAGCAGTGTATTGTCCTCTAAATAAGCCAATCAATCACTTTACCAAAATTTTCCACTATCCTCAAAGACCTTGGTTCCCGTTTCCTTGCCGGTGGAGACTGTAATGCGAAACACTTGCAATGGGGATCGAGAACGACCAACTCCCGTGGCCGTGCTTTGTATACTGCGATATCATCCCAAAACCTAAGCACAATCAGTCCTTCCTCTCCCACCTACTGGCCCTCTGACGTGAACCGCCTTCCTGATATCCTAGACTTCTTCATCTGCAAAAACCTTACTCCTCTTCATCATTCCGCTTTAACTTAAACGAGCTCTCTCCTAACCACAGCCCAGTTCTCCTTACGTTAACCCTGTTTCTATTCCAAAACAATTACCCCCCTCCCTCATTAACGGCCCAGTCGACTGGGCTTTGTTTAGAACTCTCATAGAAGAGTCTCTTGAAATGTGAATTTCTCTGTGAACCTCAGACGATTTAGATAATGCTGTACACTCCCTCACCATAAACCTTCAGCAATGCATATGTATGGCTACTCTCAATCTAAAATTGACCAAATACTCTTCTGAGTCCGAAAACCACTCCCAGATTCGCTTAAAAAGCTCATAATAGCGAAACGCCGCTCAAGAGCATTGTTCCAAAAATATAGACACCCCTACAGACCGCAAAGACTTCAACCATCTTTCCAGGCTCGTAAAGCAAAAATTAGGTGCTTTGCGAAATGAGGCTTTTAATGCCCATCTGCCTTCCCTCTCAGCAGGACACAAATCTCTCTGGATTGCTACTCACAGAATCCTTAAGAGCCATGAAGCTTCTACCCCTTGCGTTGAGGATGTGATTCCTGGATTTCTTCTGGCAATGACAAGGCTGAAATGTTTGCCCAGCACCTCAAGCAAACATTTACTCCTCACTCAGATCCCTTAGACCTGTCCAATGTCGCTTTAATCTTCATTATTATTGACCTTTAGTCTAGAACAAATCATACGAGTATATAATATTTTCTTATAATAAATAAAAACAGGTGGGAGTGTAGAGATCACACAAAAAGAAAAACTTACAATGTGTTAAATTTTCAGGGAGATTTAATACTCTATGTGATCATTTTTTTGTGTGTGTTCACCAATTTCTTTCTTCCATTTGTGTTTATTTAGTAAGAGCCAAAATAATCCTAGGGAGGACATGATTTATTTATTTTTATTAGAAGAGGAAGTGCTGTAAGTAGGATGGGAGTGAAGTTGTGTCTCATTAGCTACCCGAGGAGCACTGAGTCTCTCTCTCGCCTAGCAGAGTCTTAGCGGCAGACATCAAAGAGGCTGTAAGGAGCTTTGCTGTCGCAAGATGTCGCCGCCGCTTCAGTTAAAGTCCTTTAGTAAACAATTGCCCTTTAATTACCATATAGTCGAATGTCGGCGGAGACCGAGGAGGGGTAATTATTGGCGGGAGAGAGTCGCTGTGGCTGGGACAAGCGGCAGGCATTGGGGACTGCTCGCAAACCTCACACAGCAAAACTCAACCACAAACCTCCCCCCACCCCTGTCTCTTTCACTGAATTAGTCGTCCTATTAGCTTCCTAATGAGCCACCAGCTTTATTATCATTCCAAAATCCGCAGTAAGTAATAAGTCCTAACTGATATTAATATTCAAATTCCTCTGACTTACCGAAATATACATATATATATACAATTCATAACGAATGTAATATTTGATCTATCACTAATATATATCTGATACAACTATATTTAAAAACAGACATGATATTATCGAGTTTAGTTTGATTTCATAGATACAAATATAATCAGAGAAGCCATTTATGAATAAAATTATAATAAAAATTAATTACTGCCAGAAATTACACTAGATGATTAATGATAAATAAAAAAATATTGAAATCTTAAGATAATTGGTAATAAATTAAATGAAAAGATGTGCATGTATAGGCGGAATATGCTGCTGGACCAAGTTCCGAGCAAGGATACGAGATTATAAAACTATAACAATTTCTAAATTACCTGCTAATGTATGTAATATTAATGTGATAATAAATTATCATCCATGAACCACATAAAAGAGCCTTAAATTGTACAATCGTAACCTATTGTAATTATTACAAACTAAAAACAATATTTTAAAACGAGTACTTCTCCCACCCAGAGATATATTCTGAAAATTACTAATTTACCGTAATGTCTATAAATATTAATTTAGTTGTGGTGTATTATCCCACGTAAACTTTTAACAATCAATGCGAGGGAATAGGATAAAAAATCTATCTGTCCCAGCCAGGACTCGAACCTGGATCTCTTGCTTTCCGGGACTGAATTATGCAATTATTGCACCACCGAGACGAGCCAGATAATATATTAAATTCCCAACACACTAGCGAGAGCCTAACCCACGAGGAAGACGAATACATCGTATTATGCTGGAAGGAGCTGACATTTATCGACTCTCCTTATTTACCTTTTATTTTCATTTATAAATAATAATTTAGTTGTGGTGTATAATTCCACGTAAATTTTAAACAATTAATGCAAGGGAATAGAATAGAATCGGCATTAATTGTTTACTGTAATATTGTATTTTTTTTAAATTGACTAATCATAAAGATATGTGCGAAAATAAGAGAAATTATTCTTTAGTTGCTGTGAAAAATTTAATTAAAAATTATTTGCTTTTAATTGTTTATCTTTGACGATATTTTAAACATTTTCCGAAATTTTCACCCCCTCCCGAAAAGACTTCTTCGGACAGACACCCTCCTTTGAAAGAAACCCCTCTCTTTCCGTTACATATTATTAGGTCTGGATACTTTCTAGTTATCGCTAATTCTAAAGAGTGTAAGGTAGTAGAGATATTAAAAACTTATAACCTTAAATCTAGTTGTTTCAAGTCAAGGGTTGTTCTTTGCACTATTTCATTTTAGATAGTAGGCCGTTATTCATAGTTGTATTTCGTCCGGAATACCCAGTAGATGGGTAAATATTTTTAACGACAATATTCAATCACTTGACTGTCACCATCAGTAAAGGGTAAGTATATGGCATGGGGACTTTGGATTTCGAATCGTCAACCCTTATTTCCCACCCAATACTAAGAATAGAGAAAACTTTACTCATGGTTTGATGGAAAATGCAAGCTTGCAAACAGAGCAAAGTTTTTTACGGACAAGTGCCTACTGCATTAGTTAGTAAACGTATCATGCCTTTATTAGACAGCGAAATTTTTAGGGATTGCAGGATATATAGAAAATACAGAGCAACTGGAATGTTCAGATTTGACAATTTAGACTATTATTAATGGAAAAAGCTCAAAGATATAGTCTAGAGAAATCCCACCACAACCATTTTAAGTATGACACACAGGATATTGACTGCTTTCTGTGACACTCCAGTGGCTGTGATAGAATCAGACAACTTATTCATTCACCAAAGTCTACTTTGCTGTTTGAATGGCGAAGGAAAAAAGTTTGAACATATGTCATCATTTAAATTTTTTTTATGAATATCTTTAATAATTTAAATCAAATCTTTTAGTAAGTGTGGTATTTTACTTACAATTCGATTTTCTTCATGTGTAATATTTAAAAAAAACAGCTACTTCTAAGAACACATATATTTTAATCCGAATAAATGTAGTATTATAATTAAGAAAAGACACCCAACATCCCTACATTGCTAAACTACTTTCTATCAAAAACACTATTTTAGCTTTTATTGAAAAAATATGTTTTTTAAAGAAGACGGAAAGCAAAAACATAATATGTTCAAATGGAGAGTTTTTTGACCATAGATATTACCATTAGACGATTTTAGTTGGGGTTCCGTCAAGGTAAATAAAAAAAAATTATTTAAAAAAAAAGTGTTTTTTTAAAAAGGATTATCTGCCTGAGTCATGGAAATGTGATATTAGGGACAGGACGTCCTCATGATAGGCAGCCCTGAAGATAGCTTACAATGTATGCCGAACCGTTGGCAGATAATCTTTTTTTAAAAGAAACACTTTTTTTTTTTATTTGTATATTTTTTTTTTGGATCTACCTTGACCGAACCCCAACTAAAATCATCTAGTAGCAAAAATATAATGTACGATAGGGCACATTATAAAGCATCTAATACAGTTTATTGCGCAAGCGCAGAGGTGTTTACAAAAATGTATGATACATGATTTTTCTTTGTAATCTTCAATAACCAATCTCTGGAATTTTCAATCCTCCCCCCCTCCCTTGGAGGTATTGTCCAAAGAAGAACGAGATACGAATTTTTCAATGCCCTCTACACAGAATGAAATTCCACAAATCTATTTTGAACGGTGCAGAGATATTTGCCTGGGAGAGGCATCTGTATTTACCTGTTTTTTCTCTCTGTCTTTGTGCCCTTTGTACTATGGACTCAGGACTCAGGATCCACGCTTTTTTCTCTTTTTTTTTTTTATTAGGATTTTAAAATTTGGAAAAAGCAATGAGCAAAAAAAAAAAGATTACTATACCTCCCTGTCCGTGAAGGAAGAATAGGTGAAGAATTCAGACATCATAATTTTATTTGTTAATATCTTCCTCAATAAGCGTCTATCGTAAAAATGTTATAGAACATAATTTTTTAAGAATTGCAACTTTTATATATTGTAAAGTTTTTCGTAACTCCTCTACAAATGACGACATCAATATTATAAGTGTTGGCCTCCCTGTCATTCCATTCTTCTATTTTTAACCAGAATGTTATAAATTTCATAGTTAGTAGTAAAAATTTTAAATACGGAATTTGTTTTCTATATTATATTTAAAAATGAAGTCCGCCAAACACTTACTACTCTCTTAAATATCTTCCTTAATATGTGTTTTGTTTTTGTTTGTTTATTTGCTACAGTACATAAATGTTTAAAATTATATTTTAACTGATTTTGTTGTGCAAGTCTCTTTCTTAGAAGCATACTGAGTAAGATATTTAAAAGTGTAAGAATTTTGAGTGTTCAACCATTTATTTTTGAAATAAAAAACTAAATTCTTATTTAAGTTTTTAATTGCAAAATGGAAGGAGAATTTTGAGGAAGACCAACATTTGTAATACATCTTCTTTTTGTTTTAGTTATGAAAACTTATTAATAAAATCTAGATTTCTATAAAAAATATGTTTTCTTTATTATTATTTATAAAAATAGTTTAAGACTGCCGCATTACTTACATTTTCTTGATTAGAATCCGAATTTGATTATTATAGGAATTTAAGTTATATCATTTTCAGAAATAATCGCAAGTTCTATTAAGTGTAAATAGTTAGATATCATTAGAGCTAATAGTCTAATAGTTTTTGTTTTGAGCAGTTTACAGAAAATAGCACTTCGAAATATTATACAGAAGTACATTGTCATACACATCTCATTATCTATTAAAATATGCACCAATAATAAATATTAGTCATTTTAAAAATTGATTGCGGTTATTGAAGAGAGGATTGTCGGGAATTCGGTGATGATAGTTGAAGAAATAAAAACTAATTTGTAACCAAAAAGTTTTTATTTTAACCAACGTTTCGGCCTGAATTTCAGGCCTTCATCAGGGCTGAATATGAAAAAGAAACACACACAATAATAAAGAAGCATGTCTATATATGATATCTAAGAAAGGAATTGAATGAAAATATGAAACTGTGTGTAATCGATAATCCTATCTTCATAAAACTTGACGGTCAACAATTTATTCCATATTTATTGTGGTTAAAAATTTAGAAATTTACAAATTCTAAATATGAGGTTTACTGAAAGGGCTGTCAGGACATTTGGTTAAATGCCTGATAGATGTGAGTATACGTCCAGGCTTCTATATGCGTATGTTAAGGGTTTAGAAATTAATTAATATGATTTTTTTTTTTGCTTTTTAAAACAATAAACATACATAAAACTAAATAATGAAACAGCGCTTGCAATGTACTCTTGGTGGAAGTGTAATGTCTTCCGCGTATTAAAGTTCAAACTATACGCGGAGAGTAACATAAGACTGTCTATGCAAGAAGTTCTCCAGTAGTTGGCGCGAACGAGTTGATCAGGTGAAGTTTGACGTGCGGAGTCATATGACACCCGAACGCGGTGCGTTCAGATCTTGCGCTATAAATACCAACATATGTGCGTGTGTGTGGGGCAGAGCTATTGTTCGCCCCATTCGCGGGTATAGCAGGGAAGGTATAGCGACTTGAAGTGGAGCCAGACAACTTGTGGGCCAAGTTGCTCCTGAATGCCGTGGCCCGCAAACTCCACTTCAAACTTGCCCCGTCAGTACACATCACGCCCTCTGCAACGCCAGTCATCGTACCCCGGCAGACGGGCGGCGATTGGCTATCGAACGCACCAACTAGCCGACAACAACTTGTCATCAATTTCTTGCCTGCTACGGATTGGCGTCCCATCTCTCCCTCGGTGTCGTCATAAATGACCGACAGTTGATAGAGCTTACTTCCAAAATCACACTCAGTAAAGTCCGTCAAGCGGGAGACAAGCAAAGAACACTCGGCATATTTTCTGTGCTTTATGACAGACATAAATCATATTATGATCAACTAATATATTAGTACAGTACTTAATCCCACATTAATTCACTTGCATTTATTGTTTAAAATTAATGTGGAATTAAATACCACACACAAAAAAATTTATGAAAAAAATTACAAGTAAATAACGAGAGTCGATAAATAGCTAGACAATGTCTGCTCCTCCGAGCATAAGACGATATATTCGTCTGCCTCGGAGGTTAGCCACTCGACATTAGTGCGGGGAATTTAATAACTTATCAGACTTGTCCTGGTAGCATAAGTGGTAAATGCACCGGCCCTAAAAGCAGGAGATCGAGGTTCGAGTCCTTGCTGGGACAGTTAGATTTTTTATTCTATTCCCTTGCATTTATTGTCTAACGAGGAATGTTTTCTGGATATGTTCGGCCCCTTACCGAAATAGTAAGAAATCCTTCAACTTTCCTAGTTACATTCAGGGAGCCCGTCTATCTCTCTTAGTTATTGTTTTAAATGTCCAACGCTTTATTGCAGGAAGCGTTCTTTGTAAAAATGTTATGAAACAAAAATATTCGAAATTTACATTTTACAATTATTAGGGTAGTTTCCATCTCCTCTCACTAGGCCAATTTCAGCAATTATCTTCTACTAGAAGGGGTATTTTAGTCACCGATTGGCAAGTTCTTAGTAGAAAGCTGAGAAAAAATATACACATACAGTCGCATACATATATACATATTCTCTTCAGTTACATCCAGATTTTCCAGGGATACTACTGACTGCCTACATCTGCACTTTTCTACTGTACGAACCCAGCCACTTCTGTAACATTGTCTTACACCCAGGGGTGTCTTGCCATGAGCTACCCCCAATCTCACTTAATTTATATTCTATTACTACTTTTTATAGTTTCTCTAAGTTGAATTAAATTCTGAAGGAATGCTGCTATTAAAGTGGTTCTCATAGCAGATTATAAAACAAATGTTCGATTTTTTTCTCCGATTCTACCAATTATATACCAAAAAGGATAGTTACTAAAATGTCACACACACACACACACACTCATACATATATATATGTATGTATGCATTTGTATATGTGTCTGTGTGTGTATAAGTGTCCATGTGTGTGTGCGTGTGTGTACATTTTTAAACGGACTATTTTTCATCTTCTTCTATGCTGTATCTAACTACTAACTTTTAGCCGGGAAAACGGTTAGCTTCGCAACNAGTTACATGCACGAAATTTATATTTAGTGACATGAAAATGAAAATATTTTAAGTGTAAAATTTCAAATAAAAAATTCACCAATTAGTTGCTTTAATCATTTAAGTGTACGCAGCTTGACAATATTGAAAAATTAGAAATATTATCAAAACAATGTCATTTGCTTTACGTCCAATAGGAAATTTGCGAGTATTATACCAATAGTCTGTTATACTGGAACTGCGCATACCAAATGAAATTTTTCAGCATCGTAGTTAATGAATATGCACTTCCAAAATCATGTAAGCCTCCACTCCTATTGGTTCGATATTCCTCAATAGCTGACTTTAATTACTATGTAACTTTAATTTGGAAATTTATATTAATATTACGTTCAGTGTTATGTAAAATTATCCTCTATCCTGCAAAAGCATATCGAAATTTTTTTTAAAAGGAATTATATAAAAGTGGAAAAGTTCAATTTTACGGAGAAAGAATAAGTTAGAAACGGACAAAATGGTATTTCAGCTGCTACCTTGCGGAGAACAGTTGTACTAACATACTTTCCTGACTACTCAACAGAAAGCGCTGCTTTCCCGCTAAACTAAGTGGGTTTATTAAATCAAATGCAGGTTACTAGCAGAAACAATTTTTTTAAACCTTGTAGATCTATTATATTTAAATCAAACATTAATTTTATTTGGTATTTGATAGTCCTCGTATTTATTGGTAAAAATTTACTTATTTTTACTTCTAAGTAAAAAGAAAATAAGATAAAACCAATGATAACTGAACAAATGATTTAATTTTGTAATTTTAAATACCTGAGTTAATATGTTCAGGTTTTACCTAGTTGACAATCTCTAAAACCATTTATAATTTTATATTAATATTT
>KZ809660.1:24125-48254 GCA_000696205.2 Oncopeltus fasciatus
TTAAAACAGCAATTAGCATATATATATATATATATATATATGAATTCAGAAGAACATCCTTGTATTTTATTGATTCCATAATTAATCCATTGCATAAAAAGGTTAGAATTTAGTGTCTAAATGTATGACATAAGCTATTAGTTAAAGAAAAATATATTTTAAAGAAAATCGAGCAGGATTTCGGAAAGAACGATCAGCAGTTCAAACTTTTTACTACATCTCCAATAAATGTTCATCTATGGAAAATGAAATATTAATTATATTCATTTTTATAGGTCTAATGAAGAAACTTAAATCTTATAATGTTGATTTATAACTGTATTAATAAATTTTGATGGGAAAGAGATCTACATTTTATAGGCCAAATAACATCCGTCAATGATATCAAAGGTCCTATAAAAATATATATACAGAAATATGCATAATTTATTTCTCTTTTTGCCCTGCAGATTGGTGTAAGCAACAGAAAGATAAACAGCAGAGATAAATATTTTGATATGTATAAAACAAGGAAATACTTCCCAATCATTCTCTTCTTATTTTTAAATGATATTGAGGACAAATAAAAAAATATACTTATAATCAATGAAGTAAAAATAAAATGCTCATATATAGAGATTATTTAAGACTGATTGTATTTCTTTATATAGAATATGCCTCTAAATCTAAAGACGTCATATTCTGCAGTATTCTGGAACGGCGAAAAACTATAAACAAAAAAGGTAAGTGGTTTTTTAGGAAAATTATCCAGTTAAAACAACTTCAGAGTAAAAATATCCAGGAATTTACATTAAACTCTCATATGATAAACATCTATGTAATAAATTGATGTCACCGTGAAAGAATTTTATCACTAACAAAAATATCACTTATAGTTCTGAATTAACTGTATTTAACGCAGATAAATTGTATGAGGTAGAAAAATTATTAACTTATTTTGCTAAAAATTATATTTTCATTAGGTAACATATTGAGAATCAAAAACACTGCTTATGATTCTCTATAATTTGAGATAATGTATCTAGAATGATAAATTGTTAAAGCGATGAGTTTACATGATTCAGGAATTTTGAGTGTAACAAAGATTAGGCATTTGGAAAAAAACTTGGAGAGGAATAACAGAATTTAGATAAAGATGACATCGTGAATGTTCCAAATATCTCTTTATAGTTTTCATAGAGGAGGTATTCTACTAAGGAGTATATGAATCGCCAAGGGTTCTGACTACAATATATACACGCATAACAATAAGGGACGATACAGCAATGATAATATAATAGCAGCATAGTTCTGTTGGCCTAATTGAACAGGATTTTCTTGTAAAGTTTATATTGCAGGCATAACTTGTGGCCATTCATATACTCCATGGGATTCAAACACCTTCTTTTTCCCAGGATTAAGTAATTGATAAATTATAAAATCTTCTTAAGAAATATGATGTTTCTTTCCCTTCTGCAGAAGATATGTACGAAATTGGATGAATAACAAGGTGTTTTAGAAAGACTACAATCTCATGATTTTTTCCCATATTAAATTATAGTTTCACTTTTAATACATCACTAATTGAATACAATAGTGGCAACTCAGTCATAGATTGAGATAAATTATTTTAAATTTATTATTGCAAAACCATAATTTATTTTTCAATTTAATCTAATGAAGAGTATCAGAAATATATAAGAAATGTGTGTCCTCTTTAAATGGTTTATTTTGTTGAAGTTTTGCTAACTGTAAATATTATTTTTATTTATTTTTTTTTTTTCAGAAACGCATTTCAAACTAAATTTTATGATAATATTTTGAGTTAAACTCTAATAATCCTCATATGATTTATTTTTTCCTTACCGAAAAAATTGTTATTACACCAGGGTATATGAATTCCAATAGAATATATTGTACTGTCAATAAAATGATATTGTATGTTCATAATGTGAATTATTTCCGAGAAATGTTTTTTTTTTTTAAGGATATATGACTACTTACTGTTCCATTACAAAGAATTTTAAGTAAATAATTTTCCATAAACCTAGTTAATTATACAAAAGGCAATTGTTAAAGTCATTAGTATAAAAAAAACACTGATATTTGGGCCATACTTATTAGGTGGCATTTTCTATAATAATAATATTAGAAGAAGAAGTATTTAAATCCTAGGCAAACTCCTCAGGACTACTCACTTGTTTTGATAACTGATTTATATGCTCACTTCAATTTAGTGATATTTAACTGTTATTTAGTACTAAGATAATAGCCTATAGAAAGAGAAATATTCAAATTAATAACCACAGTACAACCTATCGGAGAGTTAGTGAACTACTCAGTTCGGGAGCGGCCGCCAGAATGCGTTCATACGTTTCAGCTGCCAGCCGCTAGATGGTTCTGGTCCCTACTCCCGCGCGAAAGAAAACCACGTGGGTGCCAGCAGTCATTTTTACTTGGATACTTCCCTTCTTTTCCAGGGAGTTTAACATTTCATTTTCGTCATCTTGTGCCTCTTCTTTTTGCATTTGTATCTTAGGGCTTTCTTCGACTAATTTTATGAGGCTGACATATTTTTCTCTGAGGATAATTTTATCCACTCACGCATTCATTTAGACTTTAATGACTATACTTTTCGGTAACTGATCATTAGGTCTAACAGAATATTGAAAATATATTTTCGTGAAAAAGAAAGTCATCATTAGCCAATAAATATTTTCTGAAGCACGAGAGGTTTGGAAAACTGAACTAAATTATTTAACATTAATTAAATAAGTTATCTTATTAAATAATAAGAAATTCAGGAATACCACAGTTTTTTAGAGCGCCAAATTTTCAATAGAAAAGCCTTACCTGAAAAAGAAAATAATTTAACATTAATATGAATATGTTATTATAAAATCAATATAATAAAGTTATTTATATTTTAAATTTAACTATAAGACTAAAGCATTAAACATTAGCTGCGTATAATAAGAAATTTTCATCTAACTGTTTAATGATTAATTTTATTATTTTTTACGTTATAATAAAGGTTGAACATAATAACGTTTTGGGTTGAAAAGACTGGATTCCTTGTATGTTGGAAGGCTTGGCGACACCCCAGATTTCTACACTAAATGTCCATAATAATGTCACGTAGAGCGTCTCTCTGGGAGATTGCATAGCAAGTTCATTTAAAACAGCAATTAGCTATTCAGACAAATTGAAATGTCCATTCTTACAAGATTAATCTTATGCGGCTTACTTCAGATCCTATCCATCGCAAAGGCCACTGAAATCTTCGAATTGATTTCTGCACTGGTTATTGCCATGGTCTCACCACCAATTATCACAACATTATTGCATTTTTGGTGTTACTCAGTCAGTAGATAAAAAATAGACAGATATGCAATGCTTGCTTGCAGAGAAGCAAGAGATAAAAAAAAAAAGGAATGCAATCACTCAACAATCTAGTCAAAATTACATGCTAGGCGGTGCCTTCCTAATTGTGTAGTCAACAGAATATCATTAAGAGCCCCCCCCCCCTAATTTTCTTTTCCTTAGTAGCTCAGGGGATCCGTTCGTGGCTCACAATTCTGTTGCTGCTGGTTCAAATCTCGCCCAGGGTATGCTTTTATTAATAAATAAAAGCTTATCTTGAGCCATAGATGTTTAGGATGGGATGGCAACCTGTAAATAGCCCCTCCCTCCATTGCCGTTGAAAGGGAAGCTGAAACATATTTAAAAAAAACAACTTTTCCGGCCAGCATTTATGTTTTTTCATGCTTTTTGAATAATGGAATTTGTACACTTTCCCCTAACTTGGTTCAAACAGATATTTTCGAAGGTAAGGATTCTATTATAATTTGTGTGAGTTTTTTTTTTTTTACATTATTCAAATGAACTACATGCTTTGACTTGCTTAAACCCGGTAACGAGTTTGAATTTCAGCAGCTCAAGAGAATGGTGTACAAGTCAAGACGTTTGGAATTATTCGTTGAAATAACAAAACCCTATGTAATATTTTAGCAGAAAAAGGGTTAAATATTTAATAATTAATTTTTTTTTTGTTGTTGTTATATCAGCTGACTTGTTCAATTGTAAGTTGGGGGGAACAAAGGACCCTTACTGGTAACTTGAATGGATCGAAAACAATGGTGTCTTTCATCGTCGGTGGAAAAGAGTAATCGTTTGTATTGAAACTCACTTAATAATTAAAAAATTTGAAGTGAATTCTGAGGTGAATATTTGTGGTATTCTTAAGCGGTGGCGAGAGAAGGACCTATTCAATGGCCTCGTAAATTCTGAATCGGGGGGCTGGCTCTGACTGTTTGCAAAACGGTGTCCAAAACCAACTTTATTTAACATCTAGCCCGCTAATTAAAGACTAATATTAACTTTGGCCCGTTGGAACGGCTCAATCAAATACCTCCCTCCAGCAAGGGTGGGTCTTAATGAGTTTCTTTTATTATTATTATTATTATTATTTCACTTGCTTCTGTGACTTTTAATAAACAATCATAGTAAGGAATCATTATACTCTCTCTTTTGAGAATTCTCATTTTTTCACCTCTTAAAAAAAAAAATTAATTCATTCATTAATTCTCCACTAAATATTTCTCAATGAACACTTCCTTACCGTCTAGGCTAGTTATTCTCATCAGAAGATTTATGGATTTTATCTTTATGCTCATAAGTGTATTAATCGTCTTGTAATTATATACCACCTGGATTTTTAAATCCCTCTTTTACAACTCTCATTCTCTTTTCAGCCCTGAAGAAGCCATCGCATGATGTGCGAAAGCTCGGCAAATAACAACAATTTGACACGGTCCAATCCGGAAGAAGAAACGGTAAATACATATGACGACCGTCGAAGCCTACGTGAACATCTTGATTAAGAGAATTAATGAGAGGGAAAAGAATAAAAAATCTATCTTTCCCAGCCAGGACTCGAACCTGGAACTCCTGCTCCAGGATCTCATTTGTATTCTTTTCCCTCTCATTAGTTGTTTAAAATTTACGTGGGATAATAAACTACAAATAAATTAATATTTACATCTTGATTAAGGTTTTTTTAAACACTTAATTATTGTACTAGCTTACTTTTAGATCTCGAGGGCAATTTTATTTTTAAATTTTTCATTTTCTACATCTATAAAACAAATTAATGTCTGGTCAGTGGGAAATGGCCAGTGTGTAGAAAAAAAAATTTTTTTCTAACAATATCAGGCTTGCTTCGCATACAAGATCTCTTCGAAAAATTCCTTAGTAGAAAAGCAAGGAAGTCATTTATTTTAAATATCCTGATAATAAAGCTTGATACATGTATTGGACAATTCGAAACGTACTTACATTATTAGTGAATTTTTGGGATTCGGTCAAGGTTGATCCAAAAAAAAAAAAAATTAATAAAAAAAATAAATTAGACTAAAATACTATTAAAGAAAAATGTGTTGTTTTTTATTATCTGCTAACGTTTCGGCTTACATTGCAAGCCATCTTCAGGGCTACCATGAAGGCGAAAGGGGACAGGACGTTCTTACGGACTAAGGTCCTCATGACGTCCCCTCTCGCCTTCATGATAGCCTTGAAGATGGCTTACAATGTAAGCCGAAACGTCGGCTGATGATTTAAAAAAAAAAAATTCATCCTTCAAAATTTGTATTTTTTTTGGATCTACCTTGACCGAACCCCAACAAAAATCATCTAATAATAATTCCTACGGTCAAACAACTCTCCAGTTGTACATTTGTTTATTTGTACGCGCTATTAAATTTACTTCTTGTAGCCATGATTTAGAAAGCCGGGCGTTCACAGATGGTTGTAAATAATTATAAATTATAAATTAATAGTAAATAATAGTAATCTTAATGCTACTTAAAAAAATAACATAAACTTTCATCTAATATCGTTTAATGATTACAAGTGCAGATATATCTTTTTTAAAAAATTATTTTTTTATTTTCCACTCTAGTTAAAGTATCAAATTTCTGTACTTCAACTGATCCGCAAGATGTGAAAATAAAATTGCACAAGAAAAGGAATATGGCAGTCATGAAAAATATCGCCCTCCAAGCTATGTCAAGTTCAAAATTGTTTATCAAATTTAGAAAAATGACATAATATAAAACCATTACCAGCTGTGCTAAGGCGCCAATAAATCCAAATAACAGTCCCACATAATTTCGAGAAAGATCAAAAAAGTTTAGCACAGCAACTAAATATCCCACGCTATTCAAGGAAAGGCTAAGAACTCCAAAAATAACAAAGTCAGTTAAGCCGTGTGAGTTGGACAGTAGGAGGTAGCAGACGCCAGCACCCCATTGGCCAATGCAGCTGGATGTGTATCTCAGGGTTTTCTTGGACACTGTGTTTCTTTTGAAAATAAATGTGTGCAGCCATATTGAAGCGAGTTGAAAAATAAAGGTTATGGCGAAAAATATTTCCAATAAAGTATTGGGATGGAGGCCTTCAAAGTGAAGAGCAACTGCGAATTGTACGTATCCAATGTGAGTGTTGAGAGCAAGGACACTGCTGAAGTAGCTGAGTCCCGCCACGTAGAGAGGCAGGCAGGTTAGGATCCCTCGCCAAGGAATGTTTCTCCTGTAGTATCCTTCCGTCTTGGTCGAGAGCGAAGTCAGGATGTGGTTTTTCTCTTCCTTCGAGATGTACCAGCAGGAATCGGGCTCCGAAGCGCCCAGCGCCCCGTAAGCCAGACACCAGACCAGCCCGCAATTCGCGAAGAAATAGTGGACGGAAAACTGACCGCCCGCCCTGTAGAGATCCTTCGACAGGCTGTAGACGACGAACCTCCCCAAGTTGGTGCCGCTGAAGATCAGCGGGCAGATATAGGTTATCTCCATGGAAGACAACCATCTGACCATTATGTTGACAATGCACGGCAAGATCATGCCGGAGAACGCGAAGTCTAGGTAGATCAAGTGTTCCGCGATCGGGTACTCGCTCAAGACCGGGTAGGCGTAGTGCAGTAGGGTGTTGGCGAAGACGGAGACCAAAATGATGTACTTATTATTGACCTTCGTGGTGAGGTAGCCGCCCAACATGTACGTGATCACCGGAGGAAATATGCTGATGTCGATGGGGATCGGTTTCCCGCTTTTCATCTCCCAGAAGGACTTGCTGTGCCTCTCTTCTTCCAGTGTGCTCCGCGGGAATCTCACGATCGCGAAGTATATGCTTACGAAGAACAAGAGCAACGACTGGAAATGTCTGACACCGAGTCCGTGATAGCTGGCTACGATTTTATACTGATCTGCAACGGGGTCCATACTTCCGCTAACATATAACGCCACTCAGAACTGTTAACTAATGTCTTTTAAAATGGTTAGTTCTTAAATTTGTTTGCAATTGAATCATATGGTAAAACCTAAACAGTGAAACCATTAATCCATATTTACTTTTAAAGAAAAAGTTGGAGTTTTCACAGTTTCCATTCCAAAATTGAAGCAGATTTACCTTGTTTTATTGGTGAACTCTTTAAATGAGTGAATATCTTCATTTTTCCTAAATAAATAAAATAAAGAAGAGATTACATTAATTTATTTCAATTTGTTAGTAATATACATGAAATTGAGTTTATCTTTGCATTTTTCACATGCTATTGAACAAATTAGAGAATTTTTTTATTTCTAAATTTAAAAAATCTGTGTTCATTTAATAGCAGAAAGTCGAGCCTTTTTATTGGCCACATTAAAAAAAAATTTAAATGAATAGTTACTCGTGTTTTCTTAAATAATAAATGGTCACCGCAATATTGTAAATATTTCGTGAGGAAAATAAGCAGGGAAATATGTATATAATTATAAGTTGCACAAACGCTGGAATTCGCTGGTATTTACTTGAGGAAAGCAAATAATATTTGAAAGAGAGTGGTGGGTATGATTGCCGGGACAAAGAAAGCCAGTCAATGACGGAAGACAATGGCCGTACCCCCGTTGTACGGAAGAAGTGGAGGAGGTCCGATGGGACGAGAGAGAGGACTCTAAGGATCCGCTTTAATTTTCTCTCCCCTTTATCGCACCCTCCACCTACCCCTAATCACTTACCCTCCTCTCCTCTGTGTCTGCCTCCTTCCAAGGACATCTCCCGCTTTCACCCAACATTTTTATGGGCAACTAACAGCTAAAGTTGAAGGCACCGACTTTAATTTACCCCTTTTTATTATTACTTTTTTCCTTTTTTCCTTTTTCTTCAGACCTTTCTCTCATTCTGCTCTTTTTATTGCCGTTCCCTTCCGAAACAGCCTCTTAAAAGTTATCTTTCTGATTAAAAATTTTCGTAATTAGAAGAGAACCTCTCGTAGCTCTCTTTCTCAAGCCTTAGAGTCATGGGCCCTTAAGTTTTATTGATAAGGATAAGTAGAGTTGGTTACTATTATTCTCTCTTCTTCCTGAAGTAAAATTTTTAAGTTTAATTAATATTAATTAAGCTAAATTTTATTCAAAGGATAACATCAAGTTTAGGATTCCATTATGCAATTTTAACTTATCTTAAGACGGTATTATTTCTCAAAATCTTTGTACAGTTACCATTAGAAGTGTTTAGACATTAAAACAGCTAACAAAAATGTCTCTCGACGAATATAATTTTCTAGAAGATCTGATTCAAGCACAAGATTGTCAATGACAGACCAAAATTTTTCAAATGATTTTTTTTTTTGTTTTAAACTCTCTTCTTTTCATTCGAAACGAGAATTTTGTAACAGACCAAAGTACCCTACTTCGTCATATATATGTGTATGTGTGTGTGTGTGTGTGTGTGTGTGTGTGTGTGTGTGTGTGTGTGTGCGTGCGTGCGTGCGTGTGTGCGTGTGTGTATGTAATTTAATGTTATAAATATTATAAGAATCGTAACAAAATAAAATGAAGAAAGAAAAGATCAATCACTTTATTTATATTGGCTACAACTTAGTAAGAAAGTAGACTATGAGAATTGGGAATTAAAAAAAAAAAAAAAAATTTGGAATTTTTTAATTGATAATAACCAGTTTTCCAACAGAGGGAAATATCATATTTCAATTCATATTGATTTAATTAATTAATAAAACGAGTGGACCCTCGAACCACGACAAACTAGATAAGGTCTGCACCACACCATTTCAGCTTAGGTCAGGTGATTGAAGTGGTTCCGATCAGGAATACCGAAAGCCATCTGACAGGTCAGGGGTATCAAGCAGTATCCTGCAGACCTGAAGTTCAATCCTTAGCGACCTGGATGACCATGGAAACTATGAAACCTGGGTCAGCTTATCCCCGAAGAGATGTGAGGCTTCATCGAACATTGGTGTAAATTGGGGACTGACGGATGGCCATCTTCCACAAGGAAACCCAGTGTGGTGCATGTGGCTTTTCAATTTGTAGATGGTTAGTTCACCGATGAATTATTTAAGGAAGGTTTGGTTTGGAGATTCACCTTGGGATTTCAATAAATATAAACTGAAAGTATTTTTTTTTTAAGTCACGATTTAGTAACATTAAAGAAGGAGCCTTGGGCGCCGGGGTAGCTCAGGGGATCCGTTCGGGTCTCGCAATCCTGACGCCGCGGGTTCAAATCCCGCCCAGGGCAATCTTTTATTTAATTAAAAGCTTGTCCTGAGCCATGGTCGTTTAGAATGGGAGGCTAACACTTAAAAAAAAAAAAAAAAAGAAAAAAAAAAAAAAGAGGAGTCTCTCTCCTTCAATCACACACATTGCCCTGAAGAAGGCCAAAAACTTATATAATAAATAAAAAATATTTTTCGTTGTTTGGAAATTAATTTTTATTGATTCAAATATAATGATTGAATCCCTGACCAATAAGATGTTCATTTTTTTTTTTAATATTTGGAAGGTAAATTTTCTTTGGCATGGTAAGTTAAAATTTTTCTACGGTAGGCCTAGAAACAGTATGTTAGACAGCTTATTTTAGATATTCTGGCTTCAAATTCCTTCTAACAATAACTATATTAATCCTTTGTTTGTTATAATTTGTGATAATTTGACTTTTTATTAACATACAATTTGGGTTAATGAGTTTATCTATTCAAAGTACGGAGGTTTCTTTTTTTTTTAATTTATTAATAAATCAATGAGCTATGTTAGAGAATTCGGGAATAGTTAAAATTGTATTTAATAATATAAATATTTGGTTTATTAAATGTGTTTTAAAGAAACATTAGTATAGTGTGCATAATTTTTATGTTCAAGTTTAACAAGTAAATTCTGGCTAATTTCATTTCTTTTTGTTTTGAAACTATGATTGAAAATTATGGTATGCATTAAGTTTTTTTTAGTAATTATCTTTGGTCTGGTATTTCAAGAAACAATTTTAATTACTTTTCTGTGTTTTCTTCCCCAACTTAGTAAAGAGTTTCATGGTTGAACGTAATTCTAGAGACGACTAAATTAGTGACTTGGTGGTTTGTTCAAACAAAAGTTAGAATTGCATTCCTTTATTAAAACGTTAAAGGGAAAAATTGTATTACGTGCTAGGTGAGCTCTTATTTCTTTCTAACTGATGGTTAGCAAGAAATTATTTTATTACAGATAGAGATTTATATAACTTCCTCTGCCTTGATAAAGTCGGACTACTACGAAATTTGAAAATAAAACCAATGATATCACAAATCTGATATTCCCCAAATGTAAGATATTCAAATTTACTATTTGCAATTAAAATAATCAAGAGTTTACTTATATACCTAAAGTACTCAGTTTTTCAGTGAAGCTTAAATTTGGGACTCTAAGTCCTTTTTGCCAAAAGTAAATCGAAAAATTTTTTTGCAAAAGAAAATTATTTCGTAACACGAACGTACAAATACAAATTGAAGAAGGTCTTCTTGATAATTTAAACCTTAATGTCGATAACCTCCAATAATGATAACCTTCCCTGCTTTAAGAAAAACTGTACTATATTCTCTCAGCCTGTGCAAAGATTTTGAAGACAGAACAACAAAAAATTCTCAGACTAATGTTTGGGGAAAATTCTGCTTAACAGAACACTGTTTATTAATTCAAACTTGGGTTGACAGGTGATGAGTTTGTTTAGAAACTTGACAGCAAACTTAACATATGCTCTGGTTTCAGATGTTCTCGTCTCCGGTATAAATGTCAGTTGTTTTTTTATGTCAACTTAGCCGGATGGATTTCTATTGTCACCTGCTTATGGTATTGAAGTAGCCGGAGTCAAGAAAAACTGACAAATCACTGAGAAAAGATTCTGTGGTCCTTTTGTTTCTACAGAAGGAAGTAAAGCTGGCTTTAAAGAAGACTTTTACAAATATCTTGGATTAGTTCTTCACTTAGAAACCATTTAACCTCAATACTGACAGAATAATACTCTCAACAGAAAAGTTGTACAAGTTCATCTTTTAAAGGAGTAAATATATATATAATAGGGAGACCGAGTTTTTCACGTTACTACCAGCGTGGAACATCATGGAAAATCATTTCAAATAAGGATTAGGAAGGAGTAATTTGAGTAGTTTTCTTTTTTAAGCGCATTAATTTAAATAAAATTCAAATATCAGTATTATATATTCAAGTATTTGAAACTACTAAAATTACTCCTTCCTAATCCTTATTTGAATTGATTTTCCATGATGTTCTACGCTGGTAGTAACGTGAAGATCTTGGTCTCCCTGTTTAGCCAAATACGAAAGAGGAGTCTCCTCTCTCTCTCACACTCTCTCTCTCTCTCTTATATATATATATCTTGATTTGGAATCCAGCTGTATTCGCCATATGGGATGTAAGGGAAATTCGCTCGAGACTAGTGACATTTGGGACGAGGAGCTGAGAGAGTGGGTGTCAGCGCCGTATTGTTCTAAACTGCTCTGACATTTAAGGGTCGTGAGCCTTACGCGACACCCCCCCTGCCATTAGAATCCCGTCACTCCAGGGGGTGAACAAGGAGGCAGGTCTCCGATATCTGGAACTCCCTGGACGCTTCTTCCAAACTCTGATTATATTTATTTGGGCAGACTCCAACAAATTCGGCTTTGGAAATTCACACACATTACTTCCAAGTTTTTAAAATTAATAAAATAAATTATTGTTCTAAAAAAAATTAAAAAAAATCAGAAGAGAAAATGCAGCTTATTATAGTAATAATAATAAAATATGAAACAGTACATGGTACAATAATTTTTATCGTAATATTTCATTTTTTTTTTAAATCACTACAAAAATATGGATTTAAGAAAGTTTTCATAAACCCTTTTTAATTTAAAATTGAAATATATTTTGGTTTTTTTTTCTGAACTATTTGGTTTTTAAAAAAACACATTATATAAATAAGTATGTAAATATTGCCCCTGGTTTATGACATGAGTATGACATAATCGAACTAGTGAATACAGTTTTTCGTTTTATCACATGGATTTTTGCTGAGTCCCTGGCTCTGGTCTTGATAAAACTTTTTCTTTTTTTTTGTGAGTGAAGTTTACAAAAGAGAATGTCACACTAAAGCTGCGTGTTCTAAGCAGATTTCCCACGCTTTATTAAGATAGACATGAATGAGAGTAATGACGAATTATAGTATTGAACGTAAAATGAAATAACTCTTATTATCACTCGGGGTGGATGAATGATTACCAACTATCATATTCATAATAATATCTTATTTATCTTTAATCCTCTCCATCATTTGACTTTTTACTAAAAACTGCCTAAAAATTGAATTTGATTTCTATGTAGTATTTATGAGGGAACCCATCCATTTCTTGAAACTACATTCTTAATTATCTTACTAAAGAAGTTTTTATTATTATTTATTTGAAAGAGTATGAATGTTACAAAATTGCCTTCAGCACATATTTAGTGGTAAGTAGCGTTTTCGTAACGACGCGAAGAACAGTGAAGATATTAGGATTTAAATTTAGGTCTGTATCCTCAAACCTTGGAAAATTTCAGCTATTAACAAACACATCCAACGTTCTGGAAGAAAAAAAAAAAAACGCTTAATTACCCAATTCGATTTAGTTAACGGATATTATTTGTGTAAACACATTTTTGAACGGATCAAATCATTAACTCTTAGAAGTAGAGGTCTGACACTAATGTAAATAGCTACATTTGTTTGCGAAATACACTAAAAATTAGATAAATAGTTAAAATTTCAGAGATCTTCCACCCAGTGTTTACATTGATTTTCGCTCATACATTCACATTTTTTTTTTTTTTTTTTTTTTTAAAGGAAGAGCTGTAAATTGACGAGTGAGTGAAGTTTGACAGAGTGAGGCAACTGTTACTATCCTGTGTGTGAAGTTGGGGAGTTTTGTTGGCCGGCCCGCAGCTGGTGGCTGGGGCGCAGACGTGTTTGGTTCACCCCCTCCCACCCTCACACGACTGGTGGGGGGAGAAACAAATGTGACTTACAGCCCACCCCTATCACAAGTGGCACTGTGTGTCCCGTTGTAATCTGTGCGAGTTGGGAATAAGTGTAGAGAACGCCATATTGGAGAGAAAGGGGACCTCCTCTCTCCTTATGTCTTTCACTGGTGAGGAGTCTACAGCAAGCGTGCAGGACATCTTTATCCTGATATCTCTGTAGAGGATTCATACCGTTACGTTCTCATTGGGGGCGTTGAGGGATTTCGAACGCACACTAACGAACTCACACTGATACTGGACTCATATAACTGATGTTATAACACTATGGGTGTATAAGCATATATGTAGACGCAGTGTTTGACTGAATGTATGGATTGCATTAATCCGAGCTAGCAGGCAAACTATCATGGCGAAACATACGATCTATTCTCAGCTCTAGACACTTCAGCAGTCTCTCCGGTGAGACGATAGATTTACACCTTTTGCCTTTACGAACCAAGGCATTCAAGCCTTTCGAAACCAAATAAATTATAATGTATTATCTTCAATTTGCTTTGACGCCAAGATCGCAAAAATCATATAACAAAATAACCGCAATCTCCCAAATAAGGGAATTGTATTTCACATCTATCTGTAAAGCTCCCTATTCCGAACCACCCATAATTCTGATAATATTCATACCTTCTGTAATCCGTCTTCATTGGCTTCTGTAAACCATCTTCCAAGAAACCAATGAAGACGGATTATAGAAGGTATGATAGTTCTATATTCAATGGTAGTTATAATAATCCTTTAGATTATTTACCTGCTAATATTCAGTTATAACATGATATGTAGCCATTTTTTTTCAATTAATAAATCTTTATTTATTTCAAAAGGAGAGTTTGTTGACCGTAGATATTATTCTAAGATGATTTTAGTTGGGGTTCGGTCAAGGTAGATCCAAAAAACACAAATTTAAAANTTACTACCTCAGGCGGGACTCGAACCAGGATATCCTGCTTTCCTTGCTTGCTCGGAAAGCAGGAGATCCGGGTTCGAGTCCTGGCTGAGGTAGTAAGATTTTTTTAAATTCTATTCTCTTGCATTTATTGTACGTAAACATCCTCCTTATTCAAAAGGAGAGTTTTTTTGACCGTAGATATTATTCTAAGATGATTTTAGTTGGGGTTCGGTCAAGGTAGATCCAAAAAACACAAATTTAAAAAATGTATTTTTTAATAAAGTATTATCTGCCAATGTTTCGGCTTACATTGTAAGCCATCTTCAGGGTTGTAGAAATACAAAGTCATGAGAATACAATAATAATTGAAATTAGTATAATAGAGAATTGGAATAATATAATGTGATATAAAGAGTATGAATGTAGAAAGCTATGTAAGAGAATTTAATTTTCTTCTATTCTTGATTATTAGTCAGCAGTTTATTATCTATTATGAGAATAGATTATTATAGATTATTATCTATTAAGCAGGTTTTTTTTTGTCATAGAGTAGCTCATTTTTATAGCTTCACGAGTGCCGTTAACTACTGTTTCTCGACTGTTTGATTGAACATAACAAAAGGTTCTTAAATGCCATCCAGCATAATAACAGTAAACTTTTCCTTAAGTTCTACTAATCCATCCAATTCTTAAGATTTGATTTTTCCCATTGCTACTAAAAACAAGCGGTAAAAATCACAAGAGAGGGTGATTCGGCCTATCTTCATCTTTCTCTAAACTTCAGTTCCCCTGTCAACTTAAGTACTTTTCAAGCTTTATTTACTGAGGTTAGGCCATCCCAATCCAATCCCAAATCTGCTTTCATTATGATCCATAATGAATTCTTAAAGTATTCAACGATCGCTAAGAAATAGTGAATAAAACTCAGAAAATCGATTTCAAATGAATTGATACATAACACTAAATTTACTCTTACAAGTGTACATCTGTAAAGGAACGTAGAAAATCTGCTGAGATTACACAGCTTCTGCTGTTTCCAATTGTCCAATTCATTTCCGTGAAAAGCAGTCCTATGTATATGAGTGGCAAATGGTTTCAACCAGCCACACGGAATTCCTATACCGATAAATAGAAACTCAACAACAGACAACTAGAATAACACTCAACAAACTGATACCGAAGCTTGCTAAGGCGCAAACAAAGGAACAAATCCTTACCTTCTGACATCCTCAGAATTTCTATACGACCTTAATGTGGTCAACACCACCTTCAATGACCACTCGAATAATCCTTTTCTATGTTCAGTTTGTTCTTCCGGGTTGTCGATAGTTGACGAGCTTTCGTACATCCTGTGATGGCATCTTCAGGGCTGAATGGAGAATGAATGATTTAGATTCATTCTCTATACATGCATCTGACGACCGTGGAAGCCTACGTGAACAATCCTTTTCTTTTCAAGGCCTCATTCCTTTCTACATCTTCTTTATTGACGATCATCAATTGACACAAATCACTACCCCATTTGCACTGAACCTAGCCTCCGATTCTAATCTCTGCAACAACCCTGAGAGCTCCAGTCTTAACTTTTAAAAGGGTGTAATCAAGAGACTTCCTCTCCTTCTTTGAAAGGAATTCATTAATACTTTGTTGTTTTGTTATCATATTTTCATTACATTATGTTAAATAAAAAAGAATTTTATTATGAAATGTATAAATATAAAATTAGCTTTTTCAATAATTTGTAGTTTTTATGTACTTAAGTATCAACTTAAGAGTAGTTTCGATAGATTATAGTATTGTCATTATCTACTATCAGTCTAAGCAGTAATAATTGGCGACTTACATTATAATTTTGTAAAATTGTAAAAGTGTACTGCTTGGTAAGCTACGATTAGCTTCTTTAGAACTAACCTTTCCACACGATCATTAAGGTGTGGATCTGCAGCAAGATCTTTTCACTAACTGACTCTTATCGATTTGGAAAACGAAAAGGTACTCGGAAGAGGCACGAATGCCCCTTAGAAAAAAAGTAAGAAAAGAAAGTTAAAATAAAAAATATCTTCTTTCTCTTGCTCTCACTTCTTCGCCAGGGCCGAAGTAGGCTATTACCGAGAACAGTATTTACCATCCTTGGATGGTCTGATAGAAAAAAAAAAAATGGAGAAAGAAAAAAAAAAATAAAGGTTTCTGAGGTTCGGAAGCACATGTAAGAGTTTTTGCCAGTGGTGAGGAGTTGATAGGGGGGGGGGGGGGTACCGGCGATGGGCCGTCATTAAGGTGGGAGTAGTGGAGGGGGTTGGGACGAGGAGGGGGCAGGTGGACCCGCCCTAACGACCCCCCTCAACCCCCTACCCCTTCGTCCTTACTACTCGGCAACGTTTTTGTGCCCTAATGACCCCGCGGCGGCGATACGGCTCAACCGTAATTGACAGAGCGCGAATAATGAAGTGTCTAATACTAATTAGTGGGGGACCAAAACCCCCTAAAGCTCCCAGACAGGAAACCCCTTGGATTCCGAGCGCAGGAAGCAGTTAACATCCTTCTCTTATACGCTAGATCCTCGTCCGGTTGCATTAAGAGTAAACAGTATTCCTAATCCTAAGGTAATCCTCAATTACTCCCCATTCCATCCCTAACCATCCCATTGATTCAACGGAAAATTTAATTGCACAAGTCCACCATACTATTATCTTACCTTCCGTAATCCGTCTTCGTTGGTTTCTTCATTGGTAGTAATAACCCTTATGATTATTTACCACAATACTATGGTTATTAAGAGTAGTTTAATGACCAGTACATTAAAAATTGATGTATCGATCCATTTACACAACGGACATAACCACACGGACTTACAGGGAACTATGGAACTATCTCACAGACAACAGAAAGGACGAAAGATATTAGAAAACATGGATCATCAGGTGAAAAACATGAAAAAACATTCAAACGCCATATTCGGACCACTAACATTTACTGACAAAGTCACGCAAACCTCAAGAAATCGACCTAGGGCCGAATAACCCATATATAAATAGAGTACGCATTAACAATTAAATTTTTACGTAAAAATACAATCAAACATGGTCCATAACACGTGATCATGTGAAAAAAAAATTATTGCATACAAGAGGTTATGTTCCCCCCTCCCTTCAGAACCTAGTGGAAGACAAAAAAACACGGACTAGATTGTCGGACACATTACTGGAAATCAATCAATAAAGTACCTAAAAAAGAGCACAAGTGTTGGGCTCGAGGATGACAGACTCCTAGCGAAAGAGCTCGCCATTAGGACGAGGAATACAGGCATTTGAAAAACAGTACCTTTAAGATAATTCTAGTCATAAAAAGCGAGGTGATATTATACGTTTTTCCAGTGGCTGGTGTGGTCAGTAACTTCCGGCATTCTGAGGATTCGTGACTACTTCCACAGAGGCCGCTTGTATAAGCGATCCCCTTGATAGCGAGTGCATATAGATTTTTGATTTTTTTTCAGTCACAGTTCTTCAATTTTCATTATTGTGCAATGCAATATCTTATCATTAACAGTGTTTTTATCGATTTTGATAGAAAAAATATGGATAGCAGTTTTAAAATTATATTTTGCATTAGTTATTTTACCAGCCATGTATCCAACCTTTTCCAATTTTTATTTATTTATTTATTCTGTTGGAGTGGGTGTAGGCCTCTTAATATTATTTTGTTCTTATTCTGTTGGTATGAGTGGTATTTGCAGTTGCGTTCTTTAAGTATTCGAATCATCGGTTACAACCTATATGAAAAACGGTTAACTATGCATAAGGTTTAAATTTTTTTAAAAATTTATATATTGTTTTAAAGGAAAAGTAATTCTCGCCGTATTTTCCTTTACGAAAAGGAATGAGTAGTGGTTACGAAGTGACACCGTTCGTCCACTTTCCAACAATATGTATATGTACTATCATACCTTCTATTATCCGTCTCATTGGTTTTTGCAAACCATCATCTGTTAGCGAGCGCTTTCGGATATTGTCCATCTTCTTGACCGAATACATCTGTTCACTGTCACTGTCTGTATTCAACTGTAGTTCTATATTCTATATAATATTTGTGTTTATAATTTAATAATGATTTAGAAGCTTAGGCAGAGACTTGTTCAGGTAAGTAAGGGCGCCATGCTTGTGATAAGAGCAAGTCTGACTGTATTTTCTGTCTGTCCCCATCTGGGTCACCACACACCCTTCCAAACCCAAAAGTTCGGTTGGGCCAAAAATGAATAGAAATGAACAAAAGAATAATAAGAATAAAGAAACAACAAAACTGACTCTTAAGAACAAAAAGATATTTTTAAAGAAAGACAGAGCTAGTTTTAAAGGTTACTCTAAGGTGTTGAGAAAACCAGTCTTACTGAAGTCCAAAAATAGAATTAAAGGTTGATCTGTTTTACTTTTCTAGCACACATGTGGATGAAAGTATTTGGAAATAAGTTGTGCAATTTTTCAGAAAAATAAAGAGGTAAATATTTCTTAACCTGTCTGGAGTGAATGAATGAACAAAGTGATTCCTTTTATCCAATCTTCTCTTTTTTGACCAGAGAAATAGTTAGGCAATAAAAGGTTTTGAGGGAATTGCAGACAATATTTTAGGGACTTTTTTGCTTCTCAGCTTTTTTTTTTTTTTAGGGGTTTGTACCTTTTTCAGCAGCCACGAAGAACCCTCAGTGAGGCTTTTAATTCGACATGATATATACCTAGCTCTATTGGCTTGATTCCTAGAGCCGCGATTGCAGACGGTTTGCGGAGGCGGTAGGGAATGAGGGAAGGAAGGGGAAGGCAATTGATGCATCACAACCCCTAACGTTCATCTCAGATTTTTTTCTACCCTTCCTTTTTCTGTAGGTGGACCTAGACCAGGTTTTAGTACTTCTCCGACAGTTCTAACTCTAATTAAATGGGGTACTTAAGGGATGATATAGCTCAAATCTGATACAGACATCAACAATGCAACATATTCTGCTAGCTATAAAAATAACATAATTATAAATATTAATTTAGTTGTAGTTTATTATCCTACGCAAATTTTAAACAATTAATGAGAGGGAATAGAATAAAAATCTATCTATTTGTTTAAAATTTACGTGGGACAATAAACCACAACTAATTTAATTATTGTATTGTTTAGTATTGAACCTAGGACCTGTGTCCAGTACTTTGGACACAGGACCACCATCCCCCTGAACTAAATTTAAAAAGGAATGAGATACATTCTTGTTTAAGATATGTGCATTTTAAGGAACATTGCCAAAGCGATATTCCTACGACCGATTCATTATGCAGTAATTCCATTAACATCTAATCCAATGAGGGATAAAAGTACGAATTCTAATAAAACCCCACAAAATCCACATGGTGAAGGGTAACGGGGTAATCTAGTCAAATCCCTTGACAGACTCCTCTTCCGAACTGTGGACCGAACTGGGAAATAGAGAGGGATAGAATATGGGCAATAGGGTGCGAGAAGAGGAAGGAGAGTGGAAATGAGGGAGAGAGAGAGAGAGAGTAAGTGAGAGTGAGAGAGAGAGAGAGAGAGAGAGAGAATGANCACACACACACACACACACACACACACACACACACACACACACACACACACACACACACACACACACACACACACACACACACACACACACACACACACACACACACACACACACACACACACACACACACACACACACACACACACACACACACACACACACACACACACACACACACACACACACACACACACACACACACACACACACACACACACACACACACACACACACACACACACACACACACACACACACACACACACACACACACACACACACACACACACACACACACACACACACACACACACACACACACACACACACACACACACACACACACACACACACACACACACACACACACACACACACACACACACACACACACACACACACACACACACACACACACACACACACACACACACACACACACACACACACACAGAAATAGCGTTAAAGATCATTACGTATGCAAAGTGAATCCGCCCCCTCATCCACTGTCATCAGGCCCCACACCCTAACTGAGAGTTGATGAATACACTAACTGCCCCTATATGAGCTTTATGTTCTAAAATTTAAAAGGGTTGGAAAAATGTCTGTTAACAATTTCATCACTCATAAAATAATTAAACAAGCACTGTCTCATAAAATGACGAGACAAAAAATAGCTTCCATATTTATTATGGATTGTAATTAATTTTAAAATGTTTGTAACTGTCTAAAATAACTAATGCCGATGTCTAAACTGCAAACGATAAACCAGGTTACAATTATATTTAAAGCGTTTGTGCAATGATGGTTTATTTTAAAAGAATGCCTTAAATAAGATATATTTTTAATTAAAAATTAATATAAAGAATCGTTTATTGGAAAAAAAAAAAGGTAATTTAAATGATACATTTTATTCAATTATTTAAAAAAAAATTATAACCAAGGAATGAATAGAGTATAATAGTTATAGTGCAATGATGGTGCAATTGTAGGGATTAATTATATCACATTTTCCCATGATCCCTAGAATGTACCCATGTATGTTTCTTCTTTGCAGTACATGTTCATATCTTGAGTAAATAACTCCATTCCAGGGAAAAACTTCCCCTAAATGATCTCACCTTCATTATTCTATTCAGATAATTAAACATATTAAGAAATAAATATAATTAATTTGAATCGCGGCAAATTATATTCATTGTTGGTTTATTTTCTTACATGTTTAAAAAATTATTATTTATCATAAATAATCTGTGAAATTAAACAAAATGAATGAAATTATGTGAATTAGAATGAATTAAGTGAGGAAGACTTCACAGTCTAAAGCAGCAACAAGTTTCCCAATAATAGTTACTTTTTGACATAACTATTTCGTTTCAATTAATTATTAATTATTGGCTTCAATATCTAAATTTTTTATGAGAGCAAATCCAGCGAAATATAAATTATTTATTCATAACATTTATTGCAATGTAATTGGCTCTCTGACAGACCCCACTTGTCATAAGAGATTCATATCCGAACTAAACAGCCATTCGATATAAGTTTTGAAACAATATTTATTAATAATAAACTACTACAGTAGGTTATATATGATTTCAATAAAGCTATGGAAGATGATTGTACGAATAAGGGAAGTATACACAACATTTAGAAGAATATTATTACGATTCTCTGTAAATAATTTTTCGATAAAATCATGTTCAGGGTGGGATTCGAACCCGGTACTATTGAGATGCCCCTGAGCTACCTTGCCTTCAGTAAATTATCTTGGTAATCAATTTAATGTTCATATTTTATTTTGATTTAACTCCCAGGGCTTATTTTAAAAATCGAAATATAAAAAATGAAGAATGTAAGTTTGTGAACTATATTATAGCATGTTCTAAATGAAATAATTTGACATATTTTCATCATAATTTCACAAAGTAATTAAATATCTATTTATGAGGAAATAATTCAATAATGGTTGATCCTTTATAATTGAAAATTAGGATTTTAACATAAATTGTAATATGTGGTACATATTAATTAAAATATATACGCATTTAAGAGAAAAAAACTGTTCATAAACACAAAGGAAATAAATCAAAGAAGAATAAACGTGTTTTTTTAATTAAATTTCCATTTAATCATTTATTGATAATATTCAAAACAATATTATAATAAAAAACTTATTCAAAATGCAGGGAAAAAAAACTATTTGTAAATTTTAAATTCATTTGCAAAATTTTTCATTAAGGACAAAGAGTTCCAGAAGATTTAGACTCTAATGAGAGAAGAAAAACCACAGGAAAAAAAACATAACTTAGTTCAAGTCCTAATTTAACTGACGTTAATAACCATCAGGTGGCCAAGCCAATATAAATAAATAAAAACCAGAGGTTAATAAATTTATGTAATTTAAGCCCTTTAGCGTTGTTTCATCAGGCCTATATTATATATGGAGAGGAATATAAGAACTCCTCTATAATGAACCTCTTATAGAATAGACTAAATGCCAATACCCAACTTATAACAACATGAACTTGGTTATGCGTCCTGCAGATTAGTTTGTTCCTGAGTGCCTTCTTCTAGATACTCCAGGGGGAAGTATTTGTAGTCCTTGAAGGTTTTCTCAATTCCAGTCGGTAAGCCAACTAAATGACCAATTCAATATGGAGAATTCACCCGTCACATCTAATTTAACCTTTGTATGCATTGGTCAGACAAGACTATTGTGTCTTTAAGTGCACCGAATTCTCACCTCGTGTCGATCGTATACTTGAAAAAGTGGGGTTAAAGATGTCACGCCTCTGAGGCCTAAGTTTAGTTGCATTGTTCAGATGTAGGTTTCAAACCTGTTTTATTTTAACCTTTCTCTAAATCCAATTTGGAAAAATTCATAACTGGTTTTACCAAACGTGCTGTCAGTACATTAGATCTGTTCGAAACATGAGTGCATGAGCTTTAAGTAACTTATAACTTAAACTTATTTTTGCAGCTCGTCGGATTAATTTAATTATTAAAAAGTCTCTAGTGGGAGATAAAATTGAAAGATTCCAATATATCAGATTTATGAAAGACATTATAGAAAATATCGATATTCATTAGAACTGTTCGTGATTTTTCTAAAAAAAAATGTCCTCACCCTCTCTGAAAGAAGAGTGTGGTGAGGAGGACGAGATAAGAGAGGGAATGAAAGACAAGCCGACCGCCTGTGCACACAGCTGAGGAGGGCGCCAAAAACTTCCCGCCCTAAATCACCAGCTGTTTGAGGACGTGCGGCTGTGAATATGTAGAGGAAAAGTGAGTGAGCCCCCACCACCTGTCATCAGGCCGTCAACATCCCAGCCCTGCATTAATTCCCAACAGCGTCCTCGCAATCCAACCCCCTCACTACCCTTCATTTTCTCACGAGTGGCTTCCTGGCTACATGTGAGAAAATGAAGGGTTATGAGAGAATTCCTGCCTCCCTTACATAACATGTCATGTATTCAAGTTTTTTTTTTTTGCTTGCTTTTTACATTTGTAGAATTTGACTTAGCATATATATATATAGATTGTGTAATAATAAGAGCTTCCTAGATTATGCTATACTTATAATGTAATGTTATACATTTTCTAGAGTAAAATTCAACAGGAAAATTCCAGGAAATCAATTTAACATTTACTGGAACGATTTGAATTTGAAAATCATCCCTTTGAACTGCAAAGTATAGAGAAATGGTCTGAGCTGACCATTTATACAACAGATTCCAACAGAGCAAAAAGGGGTAAACATATCTAAGTCGACAGATGTGCCCGCAATAAAGCAGTTCAAAAGGAGAGTTTTTTTTTTCCAAAGAAAAATACAAATTTAAAAAAATACATTTTAAATAAAGCAGTGTTAAAAGATGAACTGCGTTTATACCCCCCCCCCCCCCCCTTAGAGCTACATAGTCAATTATATGAAATAAGGTGTGCCCTACAAGGAGAGGCATACACTAAATTTCAGATTTAATTATCAGTCAATTCTATAGATTTTGGTTTACAATATTTTATCATTTGTTGCAGTAAGTTAGGTAGGAACCAAGTAAAATATAAAAAACATGACAAATATTAGATTTAGTCGGATTCCTATTGTCAAAAAGAAAACCATCTATTTACATAATAAGTGATAGAGAGATAACAGTTATACCCCGAGAAAAATAATCTAAACTTTGCAATATACTAAAATTATACAAACATAGTTTTACCTTTTAAAGAGTATCATAATTTTATATTTGTAACAATTACTGGATAAAGGTGCCTGGAGGGAGGGGTTATCAAGAGGTTGCCATCCCAATCGATAT
>KZ809660.1:48347-61787 GCA_000696205.2 Oncopeltus fasciatus
GGGGCAGGTTGTTGAGTGGTGAGTGGACATATTTTACCAGTATCGGTAAAAAAGTTACTGGAACAATACATTAATTCTTTAAATAAATAAAATGTAAAATTATTTTACAAATTTAAATGTTTGTCCTATTGTATTGTTTATTAATAATTTACTTAATACCTTATTATATGATTGTCAAGCGCCAATAATTTTTTTTTTTTAATAATGTAAAACGGGTCTGACCGTCTAAATATCTAAGACTCATTTCGATGCATTTGTTATTTTCTTAGGCAAGTTTCTTCCAAGAAAGTGAGTAAGGGAAGGTCATCTTTAGATATAATATTTTTAGAGTCTAATAAATCAGAGCAATATAGATTTTTAAAAAATATCATGAAAAATACCTCAAATTATCCTAATTTTTGCTCCTAGGCTTATATTTATATTATCATAAGTGTGAAAATAGGGTGATTGTAACACCGTTCTGAATAACTAATGCTAATAACAATAAAAGTATTATATATTTTACAAAATTTTATTTAAATTTTGAAATTTTTAAATTTATCACTATTTATTCAGGTTGCTATTCCATTCTAAACATCCATGGCTCAGAAAAAGCTTATATTTATCGATAAAAGCTTGGCCTTAGCGGGAATTGAACCCTCAGATTGCAAGACCTTGGCGCCACTGCAGATTATTCATCACTGTTGTTTGAAGTTTATTTATCATTGTTCTGAAACATATTGTATAATTAATGTTCAATAAGTCGGTGTATCTGATAAGAAAAAAATGTAATATACGTTTTCAATAATGTTACAACTAATCAATAATTGTGCGAGTCTAGGCTTCCAAAATGAGAGAGTTACAGATGAAATTTGTGGGTTTCTTTTGTGGGAGCGGGGAACATTTGGCAGCAGCCGGCTTTTATGAAGCGAGAGGAAAAAGGCTTACAAGATAAGCTGCAGATAGAGGCTCCCCTCCCCTACCAAGAGGGCCATCCGGATGTAATTGGCCCATAAGAAATCTAATTATAGATAAGAAGGAAGTGTGATAGAATCAAGCAACCTTATGACCATGTTTCTTCTAGAACGATTATGGGAGAGCTCAGCCCCCTCTGATGGCCTCAAATGACGAGGAAGTCTAGCACCAGTGGGTGTACCTCTGTGGGTACCTGTGGGAAGTGCGGAGACCGGACCTACTTTCAGGGCGCCTCAGTCCAAGAGCAGAGAGCGAGAGAGAGAGTGGGGTGTGTGAGAGAGAGAGAGAGAGTGACAGAGGGGCGGAAGGTTAAGGGAAGGGAGAGAGAGAGAGAGTGTCAGAGGGAGGGAGGGTGAGGGGTAAGGTGGGAGAGGAATGGGAGAGATAGAGCGTGTGGGAGAGGAAAGGGGGAGAGGAAGGGGAGAGATAGAGAGAGAGTGTGGGAGAGGAAAGGGGGAGAGAAAGAGACAGAGAGAGAGGAAGGGGGGAGAGAGAGGGAGAGTGTGGGAGGAGAGATTGATAGTGTGGTAGTTTAAAAATTATAGCATAAAAAATATATTAAATACTATATACATACGTGTATTTGTGGTATGAATACGTGAGACCTCTCAGAGCACCTTGTAATGTCAGGATATGAACTTTGGTCCCGAAAGTTGATAGTTTAACAAAGAATTAAAGATTCCTAGTAATGAGTATTATCGCATCAATTTTTATGAATCCAATTTTGAAAATAAATCAGTTTCATTTACTAATATAGTTTCATAAAATTGATTTATGAATCTATAAGTGAATTAACTTAATTTTAATGTTTATTGTGGAAACTCGCCGGAAATTTAACATAAAAGCAGATGGAAATCAAATTCAGTAAACAAAATTGAAAACTGTGAGGACGGAAATTGGCCTGGGGAGGGGGGGCATCCGAAAGAGTTCCGGATTTAGATAAACTCATTTCCTTATTTACACCACACTGAAATCGTTGAGTTGTGTTTATTTAATATTTTGATTTCCGACGCATTTTCAATCTCCTGACCACTTTTACCGATTGATTCCTTCGGCCAGAGAGGATAGATTCGGATCATACCCGTCTTTCTCACCTACTCGTGTTTACTTTTCTAATTTTATTACAAAATTACATATTTTTTTTTATATAAAATGTGTCACATCCCAAATAGTATGTG
The DNA here is from genome assembly GCA_000696205.2 of Oncopeltus fasciatus. NCBI lineage: Eukaryota > Metazoa > Arthropoda > Insecta > Hemiptera > Lygaeidae > Oncopeltus > Oncopeltus fasciatus. The sequence continues at coordinate 50,480 of KZ809660.1, forward strand.
CCCGAGTTTCAAAAGCATGTTGGCCATGAGCTTTCCAAGTTTCTGAAGGATCTATTTCTATAAATGTAGTTTGAAGCTGTCTATGGAGTGGAAAGACTATTGCTAATTCACAAAATACAAGTACTATAGAGGAATATGTCTTCTCCAGCAAAGAGTTGGTTGTCAGTTTTTTATCTTGAGAGACTCCACCCTAATGCAGAATGCGAAACAGGTAAATACCAGAGTCGTAGGCAAGTCAACGACGAATCAGTTCTTCATCCTTCGTCTGCTTCCCAAGAAGACCAGAGAATACGGAATCTGCACACCTCATGTTTTTGTTGACTTTCAGTAAGAATATGATTCTGTAAATATGAGTGAATGCGGTGATTAATATGCAGATACGTCTAGTGAGACTGACGTGCAAGAAAGTGGTTGGCAGTCTGTTCTGCAAACAGATACATGGCGATCTCTCTGGAAGCTTGTCCACCGAGGTGATGGTTTGGCCTGCCTGAGTAAACTCTTGAAGTTCGATTACTACTTGACTACTCGATTACTTAAAAAAAAAAAAAGGTTTCTCTAGTAATCGCAATAGTCTGAAATGCCCATATATTGTAAGCAAAGAGTTTAAATATTTTATTGTTTTTAACAGCATACATTTTTTTTTTAATTTAACATTCCCAAAACCTTTACACACACAAAAAAAAAAAATAATGAATCCGTGAACTAATATCGGTAAAATGCAGCTTCATCATATATATGTATACAATATACAAGTATAAATGTATACTTGTGTATTGTATGTATTTCAGTGTACAAAAGCCTCTTTGAAAAATAAGTGTATGTCATAGGAAAAATATGTAAGCTTGAGGTGGTGTCAATGTAATTCTAAAAGGGATACATATAACTTCTGAAAAAAAAGTATCTTTATGGCAAAACAGACTGTATAAAATCCAAATGTAGGGTGTCAACTCTAAAATTTAACACAAACTCCTACAAGAAATAGTTTGCAAATGATATGTTGTGTATTCAATTATATTCAATTACAAACATTATCTAATAAAGGAAATAAAAACATGCTATGGGAATTAATTTAATACCCATATCTGCTTTAATTTTATTCTGTTTAAATAGCCAAATTTCTACTATTATAGAAATCTCAACCACAAACTATGTAAATGAAGACCAGAGAAATATATATTAATATTTTCTGCTTAGATATACCTCTCATATACCCTCTCTCCTTTTTAATATCTACTGCATTGATATTTTTGTACCCTTAAGACATTGAAGCTATTCTAATTAATATATAAAGAAACACAATTTATTTAATTTTTAATGGAATATGCTTCAAGATAACTAACAAAAATGTTTTTGAATTTGAAATATAAACTCCTTTTATTTCGCAAATGAAGAAGCAATTTTTATGCTTCTTTAAAACTACTAATTTACAACAAAAAAAAACAATATTTCAGATCTTTTTTTCTTTTATTTGTTGAGTTTCGCTTGCCTTCACTAAAACAATTCGTATGTCAATTACCCAATTGTAGTTGCAGGTAGGGAAAGTGTTATCGTTAAAAGTCACATGTTCTAGGACGCAGTGCTTTGGCAAGATCTCAAAGTTTGCAGAATCATAGACGTTTACTAAACGGAAGACAACGGTATATATTAAATTGCTTGACATTTATAAATATTTACACTAGAAAATAGTTTATAAATTAAGCGGAAACGACACATTTGAAAAATACACATCTTGGAGAAAATAGTGTTTGTTTTTTTTAATTATAATATCGACCGAGCCCCATCTACCTCTACAATTGTAGGAACACTAAGAGTGCGAGATTTACATTATTTTACCTACAGTATAGCATTTTTATCTGAATTAGGTGATATTTACATTAATGAACTATTTTAAAGAATTGACGACAATTGATCAACCAAAAATGATTCAAGAAAGATATGTATTTCATATCACCTCATTTGTAAGGCCTGAGGACAACTTCTTACCATCAAACATATATTTACAGAGTACCTAAAATATAGAGAAACAAGGAAGAAATATCAGTTAAATGGGACTCTAGACGAAATTCTATTGGATGACGATAAAGTCATCGACGCTGTAATGAACTTTCTGAAAGAGGGCAGGCTATTAAATCTTATCTAGATGCATTTTCAGTATTACGTTCCTTTTACATTCTCTCTCAATTGTTTCTTTCTAATAAATGTCATAGTTTCCAAGAACAGAGAAATTACCATGTCCATCCACATAATAACTATTCGCAATTAACAATTCATTATACATCACCATGACCTATTGCTAAGAAATTCTTCTTCTTGAAAATATCTTCCCGCATCTAAAAATATCTCCCTGGCGTTAATGACCAAAGGTTGACACGCCATTAAAAAAAAATAAAAATANAAAAAAAAAAAAAAAAAAAAAAAAAAAAAAAAAAAAAAAAAAAAAAAAAAAAAAAGTATTCCGGAACCAACTTTTTACGGGATTAAAATCTACTCTACGAATAATTTAGCTGAGACATTAACAAGACCTTAAATATTGAATTCGAGAATTTCCGTGAAAATTAGGTGAATAAATTATAAAAATAAGAGAAAAATAGTAGAAAATGTAGAATTAGTCAATTTTCATTTGAAAACTCAGAAGTAATTTGGGAAAATCTCCAAATCAAGAATTTAGTTTAAGAGGTTTGAAGAAAAAAAACGATATAAAATATAACCTAAGCGGTGTTTAAACATTAAGCGAAGAGCAAGCTGAATTGAGCGGATTGGGAGTTGTGTGTCCCTTCAGCCCTTAGCAGACATGAGGATCTGCCCTTTCATGAGGAATTCGTGATATTTAGACTGAATAACAGAGCCCTTCTCGATCGAAGACTGAAGACATTTGATTCTCAATCGCAGAGAGGGAACAGACACAACAGGACACCGAAATATGACATGGGCGTTTTACGACAAATTTTACAGCTCTCCCCTAGTGTATGTTCTCAAGGAAAATTTAATTTGTAGAAGAGTTAGTCCTCCAAAGAAGTAGTCTTGTACAGCTTCCTTCTGTAAGGAGAGATCAGTACTTGGCAGGTAGTCTCAACTTACTGTCGCATGTTCTTAGATGATTTTAGTTGGGGTTCGGTCAAGGTAGAAAAAAACAAAAATTTAAAAAAATGAATTTTTTAAGGCTGTCTATCATGAAGATGAGAGAAGACGTCCTGTCCCTAAGTTCACATATCCATGATTCTACTGTCCCATGTATTTGTATATTTAATCTATGTATTAGGCACATAGATTAAGCACATAGTGAAAAAAAAAAAAATGTTAGGAGACAAAAATAATTATTTAGCTTGAATATGGATATCTTTCAGACTGGAGCTCATACCATGCTCAGTTTTCTCAATCGTTTTCAGAACCTTTCTAGACTTGGTAAATCGATGTTGAACCGCTTGTCATTATAAACTCTGTTATAAGTCGGGAATTTTACCTGAGTAACTAAAATTATTTTATTAGATGCTTTTTTGTTGGGGTTCGGTCGAGGTAGATCCGAAAAAATACATATTTTAGAAATTTGTATTTTTAAATTATCTTCCAACGTTTCGGCTTACATTGTAGGCCATCTTCAGAGTTATCATGAAGGCGAGAGAGGACGTCGTGTCTCCTGTATCCGTCATGAAAATGGGACTTTAGGGACACGAGATCCTCTCTCGCCTTCTGAAGATGGTTTACATTGTAAGACGAAAACGTTAGCAGATAATTTTAAAAATACACATTTTTTTTAATTTGTATTTTTTTTTAATCTACCTTGACCGAACTCCAACAAAAAAATCAAATAATAATATCTACGGTCAAAAAAACTCTCCGTTTAAAATAATTTTAGATTATTGATGCATTAACCTTTTTTATTATAAAATGTTTGCACAACAAATATATTATAAAAAGTAACTAGATAAATTCATTTAACACAAGATGAAATTAAAAATAAAGGCTATAAAGTATATAAATAAAAAAGTATAATGGTTTCCTTCTTTTGAGGTTATAGTTTAATTTTCTGATATTAAATAAATTTCATTAATTCCTTGTAATTATTTTGTGCATAATTGTTATATTGTCTTCATTATGTTTTCCCTTGATTCAATTTGATGGGTCACTTGTTGCAGTCAGTAAAAGTTGGGAGTGAAATTTAATGAAAAAATAACAAAAAAAAAAAAAAAAAGCGCACTTCGTCAGTATAAGTTTATGGCAAAGGGCGAAGCACAGAGAAAATGTAAGAGAAAGAGGAATGTAGGAAGACGCCGAACGAAGGGGTAGCTACTCCCACCCCCACCCTCTGTTTGCCCTCTTCTCCACCATGTGGGCTGTGTGCCCCCCCCTCATCGTCTTTACATATCCAATATCTTCCCCCTCACCATCATACTCGCATTTTATCAGCCGTCTCTCCCCTCCACTCTCTTCTGGTCCCTTCTAATGAAATTGTATACTCGACACCGGCTGTCCCCAGTTCTTTTTACACTTTCTTAGAGCTATCCAAAATGAAAAAGTAAATTTACTCACAAAATGTATAGAATCATAAAGTAACCGGTGTTTTGAAAACTAAAAGACTTAACCATACTTCATATGTGCAAAGTAATAGACAGATAATCTAAATTTTATAGATTATATCAATCATCTATACGGTCAGTAGTGACAAAAACTCTTTTTTTTTTAAACATTAGTATGTATTCATTATTAACACAAAATATTGTCATTGTAAACACTCCAACCATCTTCTAATTCAATCCATCCTAACTTATAACTAATTCAACCTGAGGGTTGGGCTGCAACTCTTGGTCCTCTCCATCCCTTGTGTCTGAAGCTGTAGTGATTAGCGACCCCTAAGAAAGGTGAGGTCCTTGGTACAGCACGAAATTGGTAACAACCCCTACAACATTGTCAGACCGAATGCTCGCCGTTCCGTTGCCTGGTGTAAGTCAGAGCCCCATGTTAATTAGCAATGATCTGTTAAATATAATACTTTAATTTTGAATTGTAATGGCAACACTGCGCGGGTCGTGAAGGGAGGTTCACCTTATACCCTCCCCATGTTGTGTGAGATATAAATATAAGGCACGCTTTATGTTTGAAGTGTTATATCTTTAATTATCCCCATAATCCTTAACACCTCCTGAGTCTTATCTCCGTCCAAGCATGGTGGACAGATCGATTCGAACCCGTTGGGCGGGTATGCCTGAGAGATCTCATTATAAGTGAGGCTATATAATCTCAACTACCTTTCTGGCAGATTAAGGCAGTGTACTAAAATGCCTCAAACCTGATTTCTTCATTCAGCATGAGCTCCAACCATTTTATTCCATAAGAGTCCACTTCTTTCTGGTAAAAGTTTTATGTAACTCAGCCCTTAAACGAAAGATTTATTTCTTTAATACAATTTCCGCAATTTTCTAGTTCATAATGAATGGCTAAGGCGTATATACATTGCTAATTAAATACATTTCAAAGAAATTTACGGATTTTGGTGAAATGAAAGTTTTGTAATTCTGTGGGCTTTCAGTAGTTTCATCTCGAAATAATCAATTGGTATAGATAAATGATAGAAGTCGGTAAAAAATTCTGTTTTACAAATCCCCGAATTTTAACTTTCAAAAACACAGAACATAATAGTTTCACCAAAATTTTAGTCTGTTATTTGTGTTGGCATCATCATCCCTTTCAGAAGAAGATCAAAGTCCTTGGATTGTAGTCCAATGTTCATCAATAATTTGAAGGGCTTTATCAATAGGTATGTTGGTGAAGAGAGATTCACCGTCTAAGGAGCAAAGACAATCTTCTTCACCATGGTTCTTACATTGGGCAAACTAAAAAAACCCTATTTCCCGTAGAATCAACAATCATAAAAATAATATAAAGAAAAAACTAATAAAAACTGCCCAAACAAAACACATTATTCATGAAAGAAACACATTTGACTTCGATAACGTTACCATTCTTTCCACTGAACCCTATGAACACAAACGCATTTTATCTGAAACCGTTCACATGAACTTACAACACAATCCAGTTAACGACAGAACTGACATAGAACAAATTTCTTCAACTTATTCAATCACCATTTTGAAAAAACCATTAGCCCTCCTTCTCAATAAACCTGTCAAACATTTCTCCCAGATCCTTAGGGTACTTATCCGCAATAATGTCCTACCTTTTTCCTTTGTACCTTTATTGCCCCCTTTGAAGCAGGCGGCTCTCCCTTTGTACTTACCGCCTCTTACCCCCCACCCTTCCACCACACACGTTGTCCATCTCAAAAATTTTTTTTTTTTTTCAAAACCGTTTCTCTCAGTCATGAAAATGTGATCTTAGGGATAGGACGTCCTCTCTCGCCTCCAAGAGAGGTAGGTGAGGTGAATTCATTTTTTAGTAGTTTTGTTTTTTGCATTTTGAATTTTTCTACTTAGTTTACTACATTCATACTATTGATTTTACATTACATTTATTTATGGCAATTCTATATTATAATATTGTAAATCTTTTATTTGTATTCTTATGACATTGTATTTCAACAGCCCTGAAGATGGCTTACAGTGTAAGCCGAAACATTGGCAGATAATTTTAAAAAAACACACTTTTTGCATTAAATTTGCATTTTTGGATGTACCTTGAACAAAACCCTACAAAAAAACAACAACATAATAATATCTACATTCAAAAAAACTCTCCAATTAAATTAATTATCTTCAGTTTACAGGCTGTGAGTGTTATACAATTTAATATCAACCACTGCTAGTAAAATTAATGGAATTGAAATAAAAAAATTAAATAAATNTTTGTTTTATATTATATTATTATACTTCTTATATATAAAACAAAAGGAGTTGATGTGTGTGTGTATGTGTGACTTCTAAAGGAATAATTAATGTTCTTGTGACTTGTTTTTTTTTTGCTTACAATTCCGATTTTGAAAGCTCTATGAAGTTCATGATATCTGCTCAATTGTTTTCAAATTAAAAACAAAGGAAATTTATTAATTTTATTCAACTTTTTACAGTTTTTGTTTTTACTTTACTTGGATTGAGATCATATTTTCGCAGAAATTTTTAGAAAGATTAATTACTAATTAGTTTGGCTGGCTATAGATTCACACAGACAAACATATTGCTATGAGTGGCAAGTGAGTATGCTGTAGAAGGAGACTTAGTTAAGGGACTTATCTGTACAACCTTTAGTATTGTAAGCTATACCTGTCGTGTTTGTGTAGCTGTGAGCCCCGGTCGAGGAGGCACTGCACAAGTCTGTCGCCATATCCTCCCCTAAGTCCTCAGTACTTCTTCAGGGGGCGAGGAAGTCTTTGTGTGGTGGCCTCGCCATAGAAGGGAGCCATGTCCCACGCGCTCGCAAAAGGATTAAGATGAACTTTCCTTGCAGAGGTCCTCCGTCCGGAATCAAAAGAGATCTGCCCAAACCCCTTCAAAAGTAATTTGTTATTCATAAAGGCGCCCCCCACCCCTTCGGCTCAAACTGTAGCCGTTTTAATTGTATTTATATATTCGCCTTGGTACTGTGGGGGGGGGGGGTTACTAACTTTTTGGTCGCCCTCAGCTGGGACTCCAGCCATTCTTCCAGTCGACCACAGACTTCAGTAACTAACTCTTTAGTGCCAATTCCAAGCGACCTATTTCTAGGGTAGTGAAAGGGATTCTTCTTTAGGAAAAACGAATTAGTTAAATTTTTCCTGTTCGCTTCTCACGGATTTAGGTATTCTTATTAATCTTACATTCTACCTAATTTAGGTATTCTTCTTACATTCTACATCACCTTTCATAAAGTTCAATATTCATTTTACTAGACTGTTCAAATAAAATTTATTTATTATTGTGTTTATTAATAATATGTAATTAATAATCAAAAAACATATTAACTATAAAATTAATGTGCTTAGCTTATTTTATAAAACTATACTATACTTTTAAAAGCCTTTAATTTTTATACATTATTTCGTACAAATAACAATAATAATTAAAATTTTGTTTTGTTTCATGAAATGATTAAAAAGATGTTTTAAAAATTTAAACATTATATTTGTGAATAGAGAGCGAGCTCATTCTCCATTCAGCCTTAAAGAAGCCAACACAGTCAGTATTCGAAGGCTCAGCAAAAAAAAAAAAAAAAAAAAAAAAAAACTTTTCGTACAAAATATGCCAATTGAAGTGTCTAAAATAATTAAATGACGTCACAGATACCACTAAAAGTATAATAAGTAAATTTTAAACAGTCCATTTTAGAAGATACGTATGTCGATATGCAAAACCGTCTCACATCTATTTTCATTTTTAACTCTTAATTTAATCCCTTTAGAACTGTTATATCAAACTTATGGAACAGATACCCCTTAGGTGTAGGTACATCCACTGTTTAAAAGTTCATGAGTTACCCCCAGAAGTTTCTATATCGCAATTCGTGGAAATAGTCAGAAGTACAAAAGGAGAGTTTTTTGACCTTAGATATTATTATTAGATGATTTTAGTTGGGGTTCGGTCAAGGTAGATCCAAAAAAATACAAATTTAAAAAAGTGTATTTTTTAAAAGATTATCTGCCAAAGTTTCGGCTTACATTGTAAGCCATCTTCAGGGCTGCCTATCATGAAAACGAGAGAGGACGTCGGATAGTTAAACTAGTCTGTGGACAACCAGGTGGGTCCAATGAAACCCACGAATGACAGGAGTCGCTAAAATTGTCGACAATTGAATGCTTTAGGCCAGTAGATTCGCATTTTTTTTTCGCGCCGGTTCCTCGTTTTCGTAATCGTAGGCAAAATGATTATTTTCATATTATTTTAAAAATTGAATGACAAGTTTAATTGAAGTTTTCATAACTGTATTTGTACAAAGGTGTCTATGGGATCAGTTAACAATGCCAAAAAGAACCTTTAGGTAAAAATCAGCAGAAATTGTTAAAACGCATCTATTGTATAATTTATTTCAATTTCCAGCTTAATATCGGGTAGGAAGATTTAAATGTAGCGAATAAACAGTGTTTATAGAAGAATGTAAGTGATGTATGTAAAGTTTTTTCCGGGTGGGACCGTGTAAAGTTTTTCCATCCTGAGGAAAACAGGATCAACCAATGGGAAGACAGGCTTCGCCCAATGACCGGACAGTGCCGGGTATAAATACCCCTGGATTTGAAGACAGGTCTCATTCTCTATTCAGCCCTGAAGAAGCCATCACAGGATGTGCGAAAGCTCGGCAACCATCAAAAACTTTACACGGTCCAACCCGGAAAAAACTTTACATACATCTGATGACTGTGGAAGCCTACGTGAACAATGTAAGTGATATTTCTGGTTTCCTACATGGGAAAATTGCGACATGAATGAGTTGCTACCGATCCGCTCTCGTCTTATCACAGGGGAGTGGGGGATGTCTGTTGCTGTTGGATGTAGGGGAGAGAGAGAGCGAGTTCCCCACTCCAGATGAAGACCTGGAAGGGACAGTGATTACGCCGAACAAGGGGCTAACGCTCTTCTTCTTCCTTTTAATTATTTTTAATGGGTCACGAGGGGGTGGGATAAGGGCTGGGGCACCCAATTTTACGTCCCTGAGGACTCCGCAGCAGGGTCCTTAAATTACCGGCGGACACCTGAACCCTTTTCCGAGTGGATTAATTTAAAAGCCTCATTTCCACTAGTCCCAAAGCCCTTGGTCCCTTTGTTCCACGGCGAATATCTCTGATAACCTCAAGGAGGGGTAGCTCATTACTCTCGCTGATAACAACTTTTCATTTTATTTCTTCTCCTTACAAAAACTCTTACTTTTATCACAAGTAGCTCGGTTGCACATTAATTATTTTTTATTTCCCGGGGTCATTCGTTGTGGTTAGGGGTGCTCTAGTAGGGCTGCCACAGTTTCAATTTCGTTGACAAATGATGTAACTATTGAGGTTCCAATGTAACCATTTTTCTTTTATAAATATTAATTTAGTTGTGGTGTATTATCCCACGTAAATTTTAAACAATTAATGAGAGGGAATAGAATAAAAATGAGCTCCTGCAGCAGGAGACTCAGGTTCGAGTCCTGGCTGGGACAGATAGATTTTTTATTCTATTCCCTCTCATTAATTGTTTAAAATTTACGTAGGATTCACAACTAATAAATGACAGTTAAAAAGTAAATAACGAGAGTCGATAACTAGCTAGACAATATCAGCTCCTTCGAGCATAAGACGATCTATTCGTCTTTTTTGTGGCTAGGCTCTTACTAGTGTGTTGGGAATTTAATAAGTTATCTAGCTCGTCCCGGTGGTGCAAGTGGAAGCACACGGGCCCGGAAAGCAGGAGATCCAGGTTCGAGTCCTGGCTGGGACAGATAGATTTTTTATTCTATTCCCTCTCATTAATTGTTTAAAATTTACGTGGGATAATAAACCACTACTTAATTAATATTTATAAATGAAAATATAAAAGGTAAATAACGAGAGTCGATAACTAGCTAGACAATATCAGCTCCTTCGAGCATAAGACGATGTATTCGTCTTTCTCGTGGGTTAGGCTCTTACTAGTGTGTTGGGAATTTAATAAGTTATCTAGCTCGTCCCGGTGGTGCAAGTGGAAGCACACGGGCCCGGAAAGCAGGAGATCCAGGTTCGAGTCCTGGCTGGGACAGATAGATTTTTTATTCTATTCCCTCGCGTTAATTGTAACTATTTTTCGTATTATCTGTATACTAGAAACAAAATTTATTTATGCCCAAAACGCATAGTTAACTTTGTGTTTCAGTATGGTAGTAGTAGTAGTAGATCATTGGAGGGCAATCAACTTCTAGGTTATTACGCCCTATAAATACCCTTATATATATGTACTATAAATTAGTTAATAAAAGACAGGAATAGGATTATTTCGACGCCTATAACAACCTAAATTAATGGATTTTTTAAAATAAATATTATTATATATTATAGTTATATATTTAATAAATTATAATAATAACAATGTCCTCCGTTAGATTGGTAAGTTCTTTTTAAAACGGGTACGAACACGCTCTGCCGATAAATTGGAAACCTAACACACATAATCACAGTCTTCCACATATTATAAGTTATTCAAATTTCAATGAATTGTTTTTAATTTTAACTTTTATTGTAGAAAAAAAACAAAACAATCAACACACTTTCTCAGACAAAGCCGGACTATAGGATAGGACTAAAGAAAGTTCATATTTATATAATTTCGATTTTTATTCATTTATTTTTTAACTTCTTGAATATAAGTGTCATTAAAATGTACATACTGAATAATACAGTATATAATATATATAATCTACGGCTTTATATCCTCTGGCC
>KZ809661.1:23511-46985 GCA_000696205.2 Oncopeltus fasciatus
CTGTCCCAGCCAGGACTCGAACATGGATCTCCTGCAATCCGGGCCGGATATCAGGAGATCCAGGTTCGAGTCCTGGCTGGGACAGTTAGATTTTTTATTCTGTTCCCTTTCACTAAACATTGTTAAAAATTAATAATTTAAAGTTATGAAATAAATGGTTGCTGATGTCATCAGGAAGAAAATAAAAATTGAGCTGCTTTCAATGTGATTAAAAAGTTTCTGAAAATGAAAAAGTTGTGTTGAAAATATATAATAAAGCAACATAACAAAAAATTATCAAACTAAACAGCAGAATAAACTGTATTAAAGCACAGTTAATATATTAGCCAACATATAAATAAAAGAGCTGCAGAATTAAAGAATATAGTATTCAGAAAATGCTAGGGAGTTAATATGAAAGACAGAGTAGGCATTTTCTCCCAGTAAAATTATGGCCAATATAAATCACAAATAATAAATATATTGGTGGGAGAAAATATGAAATTTTGGTTTCAATTTAAGACATATTTTATTAAGAATTGTTAAGGAAAGATAATTCAGATTACTATTAAAAGAAAGAATGAGGCCCACCCATTCTTTAATGAGAAAAATAAATTGGCTGGTTGAAATTTTTCCTTCCTTTTCTGCCAAGGAGTAATACCAGCAATTAGCACTTTTTTCTTCTCTTAAAAAAAAAAAAAATTATTGCTGTTATACTACACTAACAGTAGAGACAACTATGATAAACACTAATATGTCATTAAGCTTACGTTATATTAACGTATTAAAACTGTTATAACATTATAGTCCCTAAATATACAAAATATTATCTGGTATGTTTTAAACCATGATTAACTTAATGTCACCAAGTTAATTAATGAGGTTAGTTGATTGTGCCAGGCACACTTTTAAAATTGAAAATTTATGAAAACATAGTTCTACTTAAGCCCTGGGATCATGAACAATGATTACGGCAATTACATGAAATCACAATGATAAGAAATACTAAAATTAAATATTACTCAATTAATATATAATTTCTTTAAACATCTTAATCAATATTTGTCCTTTTAAATTCTTATATCTTACTTTTAAAAATTTCATAGGAAAATGTAACGCATGCAATAACAACACTAATTAAAAATCACTTTCTAATATTTTTTTTATGTATGTATATGTATATACATATACAAAACTATACACATATATATGTATATATATATTTATACATATACTCTCTTAGGCTTTATGTACAATCCCAGAAGATAAAACCTCTGTTATAACTCCATATCCTGTGCTTCATCTTCACTAAAATCAGACATAGAGGATTCACTATCAGATGATACTGCCTGCTGTTCTTGTTCTCGCAGAGCTTCTTCAGTGGCATATTTTCTTACATATTCTAAGTGGGAGGTAAAACAAACAAAATTATAAAGGGTAATTTAAAGCATCTGAATATAAAATACAACCAGTAACATTGGTTTCAATATAATCTATTACAAATTTAAAAAAGTACCTTCATACAAGATTACAGTTTTCACTCAAGTATTTCTTAATATTTTAAGAATATTATTCGCAAAATTTAAGGAATACTATATCTTATTTTAAAATAAATGCCATGCATGACAGATAAACAAATATTGATCTGTATTATAAGTACCATAACAACTATCTTCCTAAAGAAAAACTGGACTTCATATCCAGGGATTATCAAGATCTATTTATGTTTTTGCATAGTTTAAATTATTAAGATTTGTAGATAATTTTATGAAGTTTATATTAAATAAACAGGATGCAATGAATGCAATCACCAAGTTTCTTCACAAGAGAAAATTTTTTTTGTGATGATGCCTCATGCTTCATTTAGCACAGTGGAAAAATTGAAATATAAGTAGAGTTCTTATTTATATCAGACACACCCTCAGTTTAATGTCTCTTAAAAACTAATAAAAATAATAATAATGCAGAGGTTTGGATATTAATCATCCAATTATGAACCAACCTCAATTTTGAAGGAAATAAAACTAATAGCTGTAAAGAATTAACCATTATTTCATATCCTGATTTCTTTACATTTATTATCCATCTTGCACTAAATCTATGTGGATCAAACATGTCATAATCAATATATAGCACTGAGGGCTGGAGAAAGGAGAAAATTGGCCAAAAGAAAAACTCAAAGCATATCTCCCAATATCACTCACTAGCAAATTAAAAAAGTTGGAAATGAACCCAAATCAAGAATACTCTCAAGAGAGTATAGGCCCAAGGGCCAAAGAGTGTAATAATAAGAACATTAGAAACTCATTACACTAGAAACTGACAAGTAACTTTTTAATTAGAAAAAAAAATAGCATTTTCATAGTAAATAAATTTGTTTCTTGATTTAATTCTAAAAGGATTAGGCCCACTAAGAAAAGTGATTGAGAAATTTTAACAGAGTACCTTGGGGTATATAAAATAACTAAACTGATAGTCAAAAAACGGATTATACTGGATATTTACTTTACATAACCGTCACCAGCCCCTCCTACTACTCCCTCCTAATTGCACATTAGGTACAGACAAGATTTAATCTTTTACAAAAGTCATTAAGCTTAGTTGTGGGCAAAGACTTAATCATATTATCCCGAAGTTGTTCAGAAGATTCTATATAATATATTTTGATTGTACTTTTAGCGACCAAATCCTTTACAAAATAGTATCTTATATCAAAATATTTTGGTCTCCATTGTCCCTGAAATTTTTATTGCACCCTGATTATCCTCATAAATCTGTATTACTTCATGAAAATTAAAATTTTCACATAATATTTTCTTTAAAAATAATGTTTCTTTAATACACTCAGCCAAAACTATTGTCTGTTTTTTCGATCCCCATGAGATAACATTATTATTTTATTTAATGACAAATCCTGATATACTTTTTCTATCATTAATGTCGAATGCATAATCAGCATCTACATATGCATGTATTCTAATTGAGTTACAATCTGGATTTTTAAATGCTAAACCAAAATTTGCTGTATACGTTACACTCAAACTCCGAATTCGGACAATGGCCGAAATTTTTACTCATTCCGGGATGTGGATAACGATAAATACGTACATCGCGGAGTGAGACGTTTATTCGGACATTGGCCAAAGCGAAATACCGAGAATGCGTTCTGGGTAAACATATCTGCTTAATTGCCGAAGTAAGTAGGTTCTCCGGAGATTGAGCAAAACCATAATATTCATAACCCGACGTGAGGAAAAGTGATTGCCCACGTCAGGTTGTGGGTGTTTCTAGTTTGCACAATCGCCGAATAGCGTTTCTCACAGACCAGACATGTCTCGACATGAAATTTCCACCAGCTACCATTTAACCTTGGTAGGTAGGTAAATAAACACTGGTGTGTGTTAGAGCACAGACGTGAGATAGGTTGTTCTGTACTAAAGTGTTCACTTATTTAAAAGTACTGTTGTGTTTTGTGTTTCCTTTTTATTTTGAAATGAAGGAATCATTTTACACCAAATTAGAAGAGCTAATGTCAAAGAAGGATGGCCTCGCAAGTCGAAATTTCATAATTGAGGAACCAAGATATGAAGAATTCATAAAGTAAAAGAGGCAAAAGAGAAGAGGAAGAAGGGTCAGTCCTTAACATCTAAAGATTATCGCCGAATCAAACGGTTCGATGTCATAAACATTGGCGATAAACAGATGCTTATCCAAAAAACAACTGGAGAAATTACGATATGAAATATTTTTGTCGCATTGATCAAATGTATGATACAATTCATTCAGTTCATTTACGAGTTAGCCATAAAAAGGAGAAATCTATGGAAACCGAGCTAAAAAAGAAATTTTGCAACATTACCAGGGAGGTAATTAAAATCTACTTGGATCTGTGCGAACCTTGCGCACTTAAAAAAAAAATTCAAAAGTAAAGGGCTAGTTGTTAAACCCAACATTATGTAATAAATAAGAACGATGACCAATATACCCTTGGTACGAAGCATGGAGTTCTCCAGAAACCAGTTCCAGGTTGCTCCTAATAAATTTATTAATACTGTCAATGTACCGGGTGAACCAGTCAACGTCCGTAAAGAAGCAATGATGTCATCGGGGTCAAAACAGGGTTTAATCAGATGTGGTTGCAAGAAGAACTGTTCGGGAAAATCTTGCAAATGTGTAAAGTCAAACATAAAGTGCAATTCTAAATGTCACAGCAGCACTTCTTGTGCTAACAAATGAAAATGTAAAACAAATGAATGAAAGTCAAGAATTGTGAAATAAATTAAAATAATAAATTAGAATAAAAGAGTTATTAGAATAAATGTGATTTCAAGCAAAAATTGGATTTTGTTTTTGTTTTACTTAGTTATTATGAACTTGTTGTAAGATAGAGAATACATACATAGGCTATTCGGCGTTTGCGTAAATGAAAAATACCCTAAATGCATCGTGGGAGAAAAAGATTACCCACGTCGCGTTTTGGGTATTAACAATTTGCTCAATCTCTGAAGAACCTACTTACTTGGGCAATTAAGCAAATATGATTACCCAGAACGTGTTCTCGGTATTTCGCTTTGGCCAATGTCCGAATAAACGACTCACTCTGCGATGTACGTATTTATCGTTATCCACATCGCGGAATGAGTAAATATTTCGGCCATTGTCCGAATTCGGAGTTTGAGTGTAACATATATATTAGATACTTAATTACATTTTCGAGTTGTTTCTAATGGGTATATGTGTAACAATTTTGAAAGCGTCCATAATATTAAATAGAATAACACAGATCAGGGCAGAAGATACATCGAACTACCCAATATTCTTTGTATGGAACATTAGGAAACTTATTAACTGATCCTTTTTCAAGATTCAATTTAGGTTCAATAGGTTTTATTCTGTTCCCTCTCATGAATTATTTATAATTTACGTGGGATAAAAAAACCACAACCAAAATAAAATATGCTCAATAGGTACCTTTCTACCCTTAGCATTTGTCATGTTAAATTTATTAATGATTCTTTTAATCAAACCTTCTTGATCCGTAATAATATTACCTTGATTATTTTTAAAAACATGTAAACCCAAAAATTAAAATGAATTATTATTACCCAAATCCTTACATTCCAAATTAGTCATAAACAAATTCATTACAAAGCCCAAATCAGATTTGGAACTGGTAAGGAATAAGGAAACCATCCTCCTCCCAGACAAGTACATAAACATTATTATCATTAAAATAAAGACATGGATCTACTTTAGATCTATTAAAACCAAATTTTATAAAAAAAATTCATTTAAGTGGCCGTTCCATGCTTTAGGGCTTTTTTTCAAACCATAAAATGCTTTCCTTAATTTAAGCACTTTCCCAGTGACACTTTTATAGCCTTCCGATAGCTTAATAAATACAGGCACTTTAAGATAGCACTTAAGGAACACACTTCTCACATCGAGTTGGTCGATAATCATATTTTTCTCCACTACAACAGCTTGGAGCACCCGAAGGGTTGTGAAGTGGGCGACTGGAGCATACAGGTCATCAAGGTGGTTGTCGGTTTGTTGATACCCTCGTGCCACAATTCTGGCCTTCTTCTTCATATCGTCTTATGAAGTCTTCATTGTGAATATCCATTGTAGTCAATTAGTGTCTCGTCAGGTAGTGCATCAACTTCTTCCTATGTTTTATTCGCTTCAAGGGAATTTAATTAATCATTGATGGCTTCACGCCAACTGGGATCATGAATTGCTTCAGAATAAGTTCTTGGGACATCACAATTATAATTAGCAGACAGAGCTAGTTCATCATAAGCAAAAGTTACAAAATCATCAAGGTATTTTGGTTTATGTATGGTTATTTTAGGCTTTGATTTTTCTTCAACACCAGGAAAACCGTGAAAATCACTTTCCTGATCAGAATTATCCTGGGGTTCAATTTTTTCAACGTCATTAACCGGGGACTGTCTCTGTTCTGGAGATAAAATTATATGTCTTGGTTCTTTATGATCTGAGGTTTCTATTTTCTCATCAAATACAACATTTCTCCCAAACTTGATCTTCCTAGTATTGGGGTTCCAAAGGCGATACCCATTATCGCAATATCCAACCATATATAACTTTTTAGACCGATCACTTAATTTCCCTCGTCTATCCTCTTTATGAATCAACGAATAGGCAGAGTAACCAAAAATTTTGATTTTATTTAAATTGGGCTTGTAACCGTACTATCTTTCAGCAGGAGTGACACCTTTAGGTAAAACGGAGGATTCTAATCTATTTGTCATATAAGTTGCAGCAGTCAAAGATTCATCCCCACATGTCCTTATCTAATTTGCTGTCCAATAGCAAGCACCTCGCTTTCTCCAGTAGTGTACGGTTTATTGTTTCTGCTTTACCATTTTGAGACGGATTCCTAGGCATCGAGTAACTAATAGTAATTCCTTTATATTGGCAGAACTCTAATATAAATTTACCAGAGACATATTCTCCACCTCTGTCACACCTTAAATTTTCTATTTTAGTACCAAACTTTGCCTCAGCCATCACAACAAAAATTTTAAATTTATCGAAAACTTCAGATTTTGAATGCAAAAGATATGTTACACAGAAATTAGAAAAATGATCGATAAAAGCAACAAAATAGTTGAAGTTATCAAGAGTGGGAGGCGATATTTTTCCACAAACATCTGCAGGAACACGTTGGAGAACTCTACTTGCTTTCCATTCATTGGGAATAGATTTCATAAATGGTAATTTGGTTTGCTTACCTTTTAGACAAATTTCGCAGTCATGAGAAGAGTGGGCTGTGGGTCATTCTCCGATGCATCAATTTATTAATTGCAGTAACCACATTAGCTTGCTCTTCAACGAGATGTAATTTCACCACATAAAGTTTTCCAAAAAGTTCTCCTCTTAAAACTTTACTACCACAAATAATTTTGACACTTAAGTTTTCAAATAAAACCTTACATCTTTTTTTTCTAATTCTATCACCGATAGGAGATTCACTGATAAGTTTTCGCAAACTAAAACATCACAAATATTGACCCTGTCATCATTCTCAGTTAAGCACAGTAGGTTACCTTTATTTACAGCACTTACACACTCTCCTTTCTTAGCAACGCCAATTTTCAAATTAACTGAAGCTGAATCTCTTAAATAGTCAATGTAATCCATTTTCAAAAGATGACTTGTAGCCCCTGAGTCGACCACAAAGTACAAATCTGAGGAATGTTTAGAAGCACTGGCTGTGTCATGAGAGGTTTCACTTCTGTTAACCATGAAGGTACATTCGTTATCAACCTTATCACAAGTGTTATCGCCAGAGGTAGCGCCAAAACTTTTATTTTTCAATTTAGGACAAAAATTCTTTATGTGTCCTCGACCTTTACAATAATGACAAATGACATTGAACTTGTTATTGGATGGTTCACTAGTATTTGGCTTGTAGTTTCTAGAATTAGAAGGAAACTTAGACCATTTACCTCAATTTTTATAAGCAGCAAAAACATTTTGGGACTCGTCCCCTTTCTTCTTAGATCTCTCGTACTCGGCCAAAAGGTTATTCTTTACATACTCTAAACTGAAAGAAGATTTCTCTTGGTTGAACAGTATATCCATTGCTGATACCACTGAATCATAGTCAGATGGCATTGCGACTAAATGTTGACTGACAGCTTCTTCTTCTAGTTTCCCTCCAGCAATTTTTACTTCTGATACCAATATTTCAAAATCCTGGAAAAATTCTTGAAGCGGTCGGTCATTTCTGCATTCCAGCTTGCCTCCACACCTTTTGTGCATTCATGAGCGACGTCATACCACACTTCTCATACGTCTTCTAAAGAGCTTCCATAATCAGCTTACCTGTCTTCTTATCCTTTATCGTAGGCAGAATGTTGTCGGCAAGTCCTTGAACTACAATGTTTCGTGCCTTAACATCATCTACATTGAAAACTATCAGTTTGGCTGCCGTTGTTAGAGGTTCCTGTGATAGTACGTCAAGTACTTCATTCTGCTCCACAAGTAACTTCATTCGGAAATTCCAATTGGTGAAATTTGTTCCATTGAATGGCTTAATCCCATAGGCAGCGTTTCTAAGACTTGTAGTTGCCATAACTAACAAAAATTTCACTCAATGACAAAAACGTGGTGGCCTAACCTCAAAATCTGACTTTACTATCAAAATACCGAGTTAGTATTTCAAAATGCGTACACTGGGCCCATAACCTTTTAACAGAGTTGTCCCTTGGGGTATATAAAATAACTAAACTGATAGCCAAAGAACGGAGGATTATATTGGATATTTACTTTACATAACTGTCACCAGCCATGCAGCCATTTTCAATCAAAAACTGAACTAACAACTGCCACCATGATCAACACACACTAACAGACAGTGACTTGCTCTTAACATAAATTAATTAAACAATAGCAAATACAGTAATAATTAATAAAACATTAATTAATGTGTAATTACATCAATAAGAAACTCTGGTCTAATTGCAAAAAAAAATCTTGATTTAACCCAATATAAATTCTCACTCTCAATTTCATTAATCTTTTTGTTTATTTATATGCATACTTATCATTATTTAATTTAAACAGTTTGTGTGGTTTTAAACAAAAGACTGCCACATACAATGTTTAAACTAATAGATGATGAGTACGCATATAAATAAAACTGTGAAAATGAAAATAAATAGTCAGTAAATAAAATGAAAATTAATAGTCAGTCTGGTATATATACATATTATTCAGTTATTCATGCTAAATAAAATAACATACACAACAGACATTTTACAACAAAATAACAATGTACTTATATTACCATCATTAAATGTTATTAGTACGTCTCAGTGATATTTACTTTAATAACACTGTATTTCCAGTTTCTTCTTCTGGGTTGGACCATGTCAAGTTGTTGTTATTTGCCGAGCTTTCGCACACCATGTTATGGCTTCTTCAGGGCTGAAAAGAGAATATGTAAATACAAATGAAAATGTAAAACAAATGAATGAAAGTCAAGAATTGTTTTCATTCTCTTTTCAGCCCTGAAGAAGCCATCACATGATGTGCGAAAGCTCNGTTATGCTTAAACATAACTTGTTATGTTTGCACTAAACATTTTTATTTAATATCTTAACTGCTTGCAAATTAATGCTCAATCCTTACTAGCCCCCTTTAACCAATTTATAAAATATTTCTTCAAAAATATTTTTCTTATTAATCTTGTTTTGTCTTTATCCATAATTATGATTATATTAATAATCCCAGCCCATCTAGTCCATTCCTGCTTTGCATACAACATTGTTTCTTTGTACTTCTGTGTGCATTGATTCCCAACTCCACTATTCCTTATTTCTCTTTAATAGTCTAATCAAAATGTTCTAGACAAACTGCATGAGAAACAGAGCTGAAAATAAATGTGCGAAAATCATAGGTAATTTTTACTAATTTATCTTCTAGAAAACCTCCCAAAATTTAAGTTTTTAACATCAATTTAATTTACAATTAGTTATAGCCAAAAATTATAGATTTGGTGGTGTAAAGAAACAGTTTCCCCCTATACCCCTTTTAGTTTAGTTATAGGATCTAAGTCGCGAGAAGATTTTTAAAAACAAGAACACAAAATGGTCATAGAAAGATGTTGAGTTTTTAATCTCAATTGATTTGACTAAAAGGACTTAAAACATAATTATTGATAATACAAGTCAAATAAATGTAATATGTGTTTCATATATTTACCATGTACTTTTTTCCTATATTCATCAGGCTTATGCAGGTACATAGCAGCAGCATCTCCATTCAAAGGATCAATAGGATTTGGATATGTTAGAAGTTGAGGCAAGAATGACTCAAATATGTTTGATAAATCTAAATAAACATAAAGGTAAATCAATATTTTTTTTGGGAGATAAACAAGGTATTTGAAAGATTAAAAAAATAATGCTTCTCAGAGAAAATTGTTTTCTATGAACTAAATATTTTAGTTCATTCAAAGTTCTTATCAACCAATGGTTTTATTAGTCTAAATTTTTGAGGTAGCAAGATACAAAGTGACAGAAAACCTCATAAATATTTAAAAGAATATTGATTCTCTAAAAGCTAAAACAAAAAGATATCTCTTACTTTAAATGTACAATTTTGACACAAAAAAGGTTTATAATTATTTTGACATGCCTATTGGAGGAATTCTCCATATAGAGTACTATGGAGTATCTGGAAAAAGATCAAAAGACAAAAAAAGTATGATACTGAATGGATACTAATACTAAGAATGGATTATAATGGCTTCTATGAAAGTAAAAAACTGGGTTCCTAGGATGGATACTCCATATATGCTTTAGTACATGCAAATGGTAAAAAAATATTAATATTTTCATTTACTAAAACTTAAGTAATGTAAGATCAGGAACAAAGAAAGTTATTTCACACATAGCTATTCTTTTTTTTTTTGTCAAAACATTTGTTGCAATACTTTATCTTTACCCTCTTTAAGCTAA
The DNA here is from genome assembly GCA_000696205.2 of Oncopeltus fasciatus. Lineage (NCBI taxonomy): Eukaryota > Metazoa > Arthropoda > Insecta > Hemiptera > Lygaeidae > Oncopeltus > Oncopeltus fasciatus. Next base: position 33,984 of record KZ809661.1, read on the forward strand.
TGGACCAGACATATTTTCACAAAAGCTTCTTCTTTGATATTCACACTCTGCAATCATTACTGACTTTTTTTTAATATATATAATACTTTACAAAGTTTGTTTTTTGAAAAATGCATTCTTAGTAGATAGATAGTTATTAGGCATATTATATGATATATAATTTTTGTAGAAAATTATTATTATCATGCATATTACATGATTTTACCTTATTGCAAGTAATTTCTATTTATTTAAACAACATATTAAATCCAACAAAAAAAGAAACCCAACAGTTTTCAAGGTTATTTTGGAAGTGTATTATATGCTAGTATTTGACCAGAGTTCTTAAAAGTTGCCAATGGGTCACAAGAGTTCCTTCCTGCCCAAATTGCTTCATCTACTTAAGAAAGAGACTGAGTGACGGATGCCTAAGTCCAAGGTATTCATAAGAGAGCAATAAGATTCACATGGTATCGAACCTTCAATCATATATATTTGTTTACTGCCTTAGTTTTTGTCCAAGTCTTGGTAACAGACATGAGAAGTAATTTAATGAATGTATTAAAAAGAATATATGTCCCTGGTCTTGGTAAACCTTAATAATTAGTAAAATCACATTTACTTCTGGGGACCAAAATCTTTTGGCTTATCCTTGAAAATATGTTTTTAACAGGAGTAATTAGAATTTCCAAATATCACAGATAAATAACACATGGCATTCATTCTTGGCTGCTTTGTCTCTCTTCCAATAAATGCCATAATTTTGGTATTCTGGTAAATTAAAAAATTAAATTAGGGAGCAATATTTGAATATAAAAGAAACACTTTTATAAATGAAGACGCTATATCTTCTGGCATTAAAAAAAATTGTTATTATTAGAAAGATTAAAAATTTACTATTTATCTGGAATATTCTCCTGTCACCTCCCTTCTGTAATCTGATATACACTGAGCTAACCTAGACTCCTACTTTTGTACTCTTCCCTGACTCTTTTTTCTTCTATTTATTGTTTAGTCTTCGACTTTTTCATTGATTCTAGTATTTCAGACTATAAATCACACTGAAAAAAATTCAGGTAATCTCTTGTTTTTTCTTTTAATTTATTATTATTATTATTATTTTTTTTTTGTGAATGTGGCTTGTCCTATTTAGATGGCCTTTCATATAGGAGCTGCAAGAAAATATCAATTTCTGACCAATCAAAAACGAATCTTTTCTTAATTTTTAAAAGGCTTTTAATTGATCTTAACTATCTTTTCTTAACCTTCCTGTAGATATGAATTCTGGTAAGTCTAGGACTTTCTTTCATAATTATAGAAACTATCCTCTCGCTCTACCTTCTTTATTTTCAATCTTTAAGTCTGTAATTTTCTTTCATTTTGGTAGAAACTATCTTCTCTCACCATCTTTTCTCTTTTTAATCAGAATTCCTGATTAAAGCAATTCATTTACGTGAGATTTCTACCACTTTCGAATATTATAATGTGAAAGGACTCTCAACAGGAGTCCTAGGAGGCAACCAAGGACACGATAAATTATAGCTTATATTTTAATTCTAAGGGAGTTATGAGTCAACTGACATTTAAGAAAGGTTGCACTTGACTTTATAAATATCCTGCATGATAGTTTGGTTTGTCTTCAAAATTAATCAGCAAATTAAAAATTAACCCATTATTACATACAAATATTGTCAATTTCTCTTATCTAGTAGAATCACTTACAATTTCACAATAAATCTTTCAAATTGGGAGCAGGGTTCATCAGTTTCTCTCTCTAACTTTTAAATGGTATAATTATCATTGATAATGTGTATGAGAAAATCTTCAGAAATTAGTATTTCAAATAAACCCATTTAAGTAATATAGTGGCTGTAGACTATCCATCCGAGTTACAGATTTTGCATCCAAGTTACTTTTGTTCTCAACACATCTAAACATCACCCACCTAAATAAGTTTATTGAAAAACTAAATTGTTCAAACAATCTTTCAACCAATGCCTCATGGCAATTGCTCAAATAAGCAAACTTAATTGGCTGGTTTATTACCTGAACTGCATGTCTCATTCTTTGTGACAGAGGAAAAATCAGTTTCCATTAAAAGACATCTTGTATAACTGAACACCTATAATCTTGCAATGAGGCAAAATATTCTGAATAAAACAAAAAGAAGGCAATCAACTTATTTTTCCTAAAGCAACAAGGCACAATGGGCCAGCTTGAGTCACAAGCTATTAAGGAATCTTTTGGTAAAGGAAGGTTATAGTGTTTCTTTTAAGCAGGATGCAATTTCAGTTATTAATGAAAAAAGTTTTTTGAAGTGGGGAACAAGATTCTCTACAAAAACATGAGAAGAGTTTATAATTTGCAGTACTTGTTCTATCACATGTGTAAAAGATTCAGGAAGATAACTCAGGAATAAGGTTATGAGCGTATACCACTTTCTCTAATAGCTCTCATATGAAAGATATTCAATCAATTACCTAAATTGGGCACTTTTGAAAAATAAAAACATTAAAAAATAGGGAAATATTTGGTTGAAATATTTTCGTCAACCTACTCTTATCAAAATCTACTAAAACTAGTAGAGCAATAAAAGTGTTTTAGAAGTTCTTGTTCATGACATTTTGCTTTTCGTTATACAATGAGAGGTCTTTTGTGTTTTTTATGTAATTTTTTTTTTGTAAATACATTCCCATTTTTACATTAAAATAATGTAAAAATCAATGACTGATTTTTAAACTCTGCTTAGTTTTACAATTTTAGTGAGACGGTAGACAAAGTCTCTCACCCTCAACTATAAGTATCGTCCCTGACCCTAAGAACTTATACACTTCTGACAAACATATCCCTACTCAATTATCTCTCACTCTAATGTCCCCTGACCAATAACTTTAGTTTCAGCTTCAAGAAAGTTTCAGGAACCGCTCCAACCTGGCTGCTATGTCTAAGCCAACTATGTAGCCAAGTGAAGATGCTTGATTACTACTATACATCCAAATGGTACGCTGTCGCTTTCAGCCAAAAAGTTAAATAGAAGACACACAAGAGCATCTTCCTTCTTAACCCCACTGTTCGTAACTAAGGCATCTGACAGGTTTGATCTAATAGACATGATCTAGTTGGGCTTCTTCATAGTTATCCTTATGAAGCAAATGAGGTTTTGAGGCATGTTCATACCTTTGAAGATGCTCAAATTAGGTAACTTAATTGGTCGGTCGATTACCTGATTTGCATGTCTTATTCTTTGTGACACAGTAAAAATCAGTTTCCTATACATCTTGTATAACTGAACACCTATAATCTTGCAATGAGGCAAAATGTTCTGAATGAAACAAAAATAAAGCAATCAACTTATTTGAACTTATATGAAGCAGGAAAGAGTATGCTACAGCGACAAGGGAAATTTGATTGTGAAGTGGAAAATAGATGAGAAGTCCTAAAAATATAATTGAAAAATAGTTAATAATGCTCATGCTGGTGTAAAAAGTCTGCAGTTGTGCAGAATTATATTGTGTACATGTGTGGCGGCATTGACAATCAGGTTAACTGTTGCATTATCCTTGGGGCTTCAAAGGCCTCAGCTGGTGTAGAAAGATGGCTTTCAAATTTTAAAAAGTTTTTCTTATTCAACTGATTCCTAGGGGGAAAAAAATACACTGCACATAGTAAACTTCAGACTAGACAAAAGAGAGGCATTAATTGTTCATCGAGTATACCAACCCCCTAAACATTCTCTCTTTATTTTTCCCAGAACTCTCTCATAGCCTGACTTTAACATTAACTAGTTGTTAATATAGAAAAAGTGAGTTTTTTTTTGTGGCAAAGAAAATATTTTTCTTTTAAATCAGTATATTCAAATTCTAGGTTACTGTTAAAATCCTGTTCCAAAGTCTTCAGACAAAAAGAAATTAAGCAAAAATTTTTTAAATAAAAATTGAAGATATAATGAAAATTTTAGTATAGTTTTAGTAATATTAGAAGAACAATGTTAATTTGAAATCATTAATATAAGGTTACATTAATGACAGGAAAACAAAAGTTAAAAACATAATGAAAAACAAAAATTGTAATACATTAGATAGGGGGCAATAGACATATGGGTAAGTATTATTGCCTAGCACTTATAATAATTCAAGTTTTAATACTTAATTAACACCCATTAAATTCTTGGAAAAATTCATATAAAAAAACAGGCACCTCATAGGGGCAGGTAAATTTTAGAATAATATTTACAATTAAATAGACTCACAGACTTAAATAAAATCATCTATTTAAGTTACTGAACAACTACTTGAGATATGAAAATAAACTAAAAGAACAAAAAATGTAGATCTCAAAGAATTTGTCAAAACTTTACCTACCGGGTTTGTAGGACCATTTGACTGTAATAGTTATCTTAAAATTTGACCCTTAATTTTACAAACTTACAGTTGTTATATTTTAAGGTCATTTGAATAAGGCACCAGTCTATCAAAGGTAGAAAAAAATCTTTGAGGATTGGTCAAGTAGTAGTAGTGAATTAGTTTCTGTAAACCAGTACTGGCTATCATATATATCATACATCTTTCCATTTTTTCTGCCTCTATCTATATTACTAATATTTGCTACTGATTTATCATATTTGAAAATCAGTTTCAGTTGATGGAGTAACCACAAGAAAGAAAATAACCTTTTTGAATCAAATAATTTCTAAATTGAGAATTATAAACTTTACATGATTTTTCAGTTAAAGCTGAACACTCTTGAAATATATAACCTAGAGAGTGATGACTCTCTCTTTTTCACAAACCCATACTGGGGATCCCTGATATCTGAAGATAAATCATTGATCATCAAAGCTCACAGCTTCAATTAACAAATAAATTTAATTTGAGTTCTCAATTTAGAATAAAAGCAATTCATCATTATAATTATGCTTCAATTCACACACACAAATTTAATTATTTTAGATTGAGATCTAATCAACTGACTGAATACCTAACAATGCATTTTGGAACCATTAATCCAAACAGGGAAAATTTTAGTTGTATATTTTGTAAAGTAAGAAATGCACTTGAAATTAAAAGACAAATAAAAACAGATACAAGTTACAACAAAATGTAATGGACCAGGTTAATAGTTCAAAAGCTTGAAATAGTAAAATATAATCAAATTCTTGAATCAGACCTTAACTTAAAAAAAAAAAAGATAAACTTTTTTTTTTTTTAATTTAGTAGGGGAATGAACTCGTGCCAGGTTAAATATATCCCCACTACAGTAGATAATATTCACAGCTATATTAACAGTATTTTTTTATTGAAAACATTATTCTAATTTTTATTTATTGTTGATACGTGTAAAAAAAAAAAAAAAAATCAACTTCTCAAAAACAATATGCACAAAAACATTTGTTATGATCATCAAGGTATTAAATAACTTATATTATGAAAGCTATAAACATAGCTTTAACAAACAGTCTTTAAAAAATCAGATTGGTTTTAGAATTAAATATATAAGTAAGCCAAGCATACAAAATAATTCTTAATTTATGAGCAAATTAAAATATTGCAGGTTATTCTAAGAAAAAAATATACAACAATAAACAAATATACTACAATTTTGGCACTCTCAATCATATGTATGAGTCCACGATCAGTAATTGCTTACAAACCACTTGGCAAATGTTTATTTATAAAGAGCTTTATCTATCATCTATGAAGGCTGGCAGTCCAGAGGTTTTGGCACCAAACTCCTGAAAGTTACAGGTACACACAGCGCACAGTAAAATGGAGAGTTTTTTTGAACGTAGATATTATTATTAGATGTTTTTTTTTGTTGGGGTTCCGTCAAGGTAGATAAAAAAAAAAAAATAAATAAAAATAATACCAATTTAAAAAAAAGTGTATTTAAAAAAAAAATTATCTGCCAACGTTTCGGCTAACACTCAGTGTCAAAATGTTAGACACACTGCAAATATTGTAATCCTTACTCTCCCACCTTTTCAAATCACCCGTAAAACAGTATTAAAATAATCTAAGACTCACCTGAAGTTGATCAGCAGCCTGCTTGTGTACATAAATAAATACAAAAAATATATACATTTTTTTTTAATTTCAAATTAAAGTTATGGCCCGTCAAAATGTTAGACACACTCCCAGGTAAAAATAAATAAAACTCATTTTAATACTTCGTGGCCTTTCCACCACCGTTTATTAATTCAAAAATTCTGTTTGGTAATGCATCGTACAATTTTTAGTTTCTTGAGGTATTTGTTCCCATGAAGCCAGAATTGCAGATTTCAACTCTTCGATTGTTCCAAACTGTCTTGTTTCGGAGTACACGCTTTTTGAAAGAATTCCCCAAACATTTTCGATAATGCTTAGGTCTGGGGAGACAGCAGGCCAGTCTAATTTGACAATTTTGTTGCTGGTAAACCAGCCTTTAATTATTTTCGCTGAATGTATTGGAGCGTTGTCTTGCAGGAAAACTGGTGTGCCCTCAGACATGTCATTAAATGTTAACTTTTGCTCCTCTAACAAATTTTTATATTTAGTTGAGTTAACTCTTGATGAAAGAAATATCAAATTTCCTTTCTTTTTGTAACCAATTGATGCCCAAACCATAACTTTGCCTCTTCCCATTTGACCCCTTGATAAAATTTTTTCTTCCTATCTTAAGTCATGAAAATAATAGGAATATCCATCTGGCCCATCCAGATTGAATTCTTTTTCATCACTAAAAATTACTTTTTTTCCACTCCTCAGTTCATGACATTACATTTCGAGCAAAGGCCATCCGGGCTAATTTTTGACAGGTAGTCAAAACTGGTTTTCTTTTTAATTTTGTTCTAACTATTGTTTTTGACTTTTTTAATAATCATTGAACATTTCTTAGTTTTTTTTTAACTCCAGCTTCATCAGCAATTGCTCAGGAATTGCAAGAGTTGGATGCGATTCGAAGGATATTCCATTTTCCCTTAATGTCAAAACAGGGGGCCTTCCAGAAGAACAGTGGGTTCCATATGTCTCCCCGTGCCGAATAATTTTGCGACCGATGAAAAACTCCGCTTGATTTGGCGGGCCATTTCCCTACAACTCATACCGCCCTTGTGGAGTGAAGAAATGAAACGGCGCTCTTCTTCAGAGAAACACTTATTTTCCCCCATAACTCACGTTTTATTTTAGGTCTATTTGCGAACAAATTTAACACTACACTGAAGTAGAAAAGGTTCTTAACGATTTCAACTGTAGAGGATTAAGAAAATAGTAAACAACAACAAGTGTGTCTATCATTTTGACGCATGTAAAATGTCAATATTTACTGATATTGGATTTAAATAATCCTCAAGGTCTGAGAACATTGCCCTCATTTCAATATCATAATTTATACTTAAAACTGCACTTAAAAAAAAATGTTTCAATCAAAAATAAGGAAAACATGGAAAGTTTTATTAATTTCAATGGGTGTGTCTAACATTTTGACACTGAGTGTACAATGTCATGAGAATACAATAATAATTTACAATATTATAATATAGAATTGTCATAATGTTATATTATATCAAAGGTATGAGTAAAGTAAGCTATCTAGGAGAATTCAAAATGCAGAAAACAAACTATTAAAAAAACTGAAACATTAATTGATCAACACCTACCTATCATGAAGATGAGAGAGACGTCCTGTCCCTACATTCCCATTTTCATGACTGTGTAGAAAAAATATTTTTTGAGAAGGACACCATGGGTGGTGGATTGTGGGAGGGGGGGAGGTAAGAGGCGAAAGGCACACAGAGAGAGCAGCCTGTTTCAAAAGGGGCAATAAAAGGACAAAGGAAAAAAGGAAGGGTATTATTGGGAATAAGTAACTTTTGGAACTGGGAAAAATGTTTAACAGGTTTTTTTGAAGGAGGGCTAATGGTTTTTAAGGATGTTAAAAATGATTGAATAAGTTGAAGAAATTTGTTCTATGTCCGTTCTGTCGTTAACTGCATTGAGTTGTAAGTTAATGTCAACAGTTTCAGATAAAAGGCGTTTGAGTTCATGGGGTTCAATAGAAAGAATGGTTATGTTCTCGAAGTCAAATGTGTGTTTTTCATGAAAAACATGTTTAGTGAGGGCAGTTTTTATTAGTTTTTTCTTAATGTAATTTTTATGATTAATCATAAACTTAGTCATACTTTTGATATCATATTACATTATGGCAATTCTATATTATAATATAGTAAATTAATATTGTATTCTCTTGACATTGTATTTCAACAGCCCTGAAGATGGCTTACAATGTAAGCTGAAATGTCGGCAGGTAATTAAAAAAAAATAGACTTTTTTAAAATATGGTATTTTTTTTAAATCTACCTTGACCGAACCCCAACAAAAAAAACATCTAATAGTGCATAGTTAATTTTCTTTTCTTTAAAGCCTGCTGCTGGACTGTTTTTAACTATCATCTATAGAGTCACAAGTAAATGTTTTTGGCCACCATAACGTAGAATACAGTTAAATCCTTTTATGAATAGTCAAAATAATCTACTTATCATTATATGAATCAAACCCAGTGAAGGGGTTCATCTTCAAAATGAAACAAAGGAGTTCAAGTTCTGTTCAACAGGCTTACTCAAATAGACTCTTGCTCACAAATAAAACAGTTCTCATCCCCACACTAATGACAACTAGTGGCATATACCTTTGCTTTATATGTTACACCTTTGCTCTATCACCAGATATGCTATTGTTTATGTATTAAAGTTTTACTACAAAGATATATTGAATTATTACATTCCTAGCACAAATAATAAAATCCACTCCATTTATATTTTAAGAGAATGGAGAAAGAAAGGAAATGTAAACAATATTCAGAACAGAAAATTAGAAGAAATAACTTTTTATTTCTTTGAGATGAAGAATATAGTTTACACTACTTACCATATAATGCTGTCCAAGCTTGGTTTATTACATCTAAACAAACAGTTCCAGAAACTTCATCAATATTTGGATGGTAAACTTTATTCATGAAACCTATTGATGGTGATTTGAATGGGTAATGTTCAGGTAAATGAACCCTAACTTTCCATATCCCACCTTCATAAGGAGCTGAAATTGAATAAGAACAAGTAAGTTTGTTACAATAAGATAAAAGTTACAATTGAGAGGTGACCCTCATTATAGGCAGAGAAGGGTTCACAGAAGGAAGAACTAATCTTAACTAAATTCTCTTATTTAGCTGATTTGGGTTCGTGGCAAAGTTGTAACAGAATGGAAACACCTAAAAATTTATAAAGGAGATTTAGATACACAAGAATTTTGAAAACTTGATTTGAGAGGATAATATTTCTTAAACTCATAATTGAAACATACTTTTTATTTTTCTTATTTTTTAATAAGAATATTTCAAACAATTCATTGCACAAAATTACACTTCCTCCTCAGACTGAAACTACATAATGATAGGTTGCTAGCAAACCAAGACAATATATTATAAAAGTTTTTAAACACCTAGCAAAGTTTTGCAAGTCAAAATCAATAAAGCAAAAAATATTTGTATTCCCATAGAAATAATATGCAATACAGAATTTCTGTAATACAGAAAATGTGGTGCATGACAAGTCTCTTTCTTCTTATTAATTATTATAAAACCATAAACATTATTGTACTATGTAATATAAATATTGAACTTATTATCATTATAATAATATATTTAAATATAACTTACTTCCTCTAGGTCCATAAAATTTTACGCAGAATTCATTGAGGCCTCCGAGAATTGTCACCTCATGTTTGCTTTCAATTCTGTTAATTTACAGTAAGGAAAATAATATGTAAGCATTTTCTTATTTCCTAATTTTTATAGAACCATCAATTTAATTCTCAATGGGAGGAGGGAAGGAAGTGAGTGGAAAAGAGAATCAGTCAGTAAAAAGAAAAATATTAAATAATTGCACTGTCAAGTTGAGGAACTGATTAAATATTAACAAAATGATTGAAATAACAGTAACAATAACAAGTAATACAAAATATGAGGAACTAAACAACATTTTTAAAGACCATTTCATTACAATAGATGAAACGATTGATACTAATAAGGAATAAGGTCATCGAAAAAAATCATAGAGGAAAAAAACAGACTTCAATTAGATTAGATGATAGCCAAGAAAACAATCTATAGTACATGGTAGCCAAGGCTTCAACAGAGATAAATATCACATCAATCATCAAACCTGGCACTAGTACAAGCAATATTCCGAAAGGAGTGCATCATATTTCGACTGATTTATAATTAGGAGATACATTGGTTAAGTTAAGTAGAAACAATAATGTCTATTGCTAATATACCTTAAATGAAGCTGGGTTTTTTCTTTAAATTATTGGAAGAAAATATTGTAAAAATTTACCTCTTAGATATGCCAGTTCAATAACTATTCTGTACCAAGAGGAAGTGCTGTGAACAGGAGAATAATAATGCTTAATAATATTTTGTATAGAATAGGAAGAGGAATAAAGAAGATTAAGTATTTTTTACTTTCAACTACCAGAAAGCTTTCACTTGCCATGGGTTGCATTATAATTCAAAGGGAAAGAGTTTGATTGTGTAAAAAGCATTAAATGAGTATTGTATTTGTGGTGTTATTTAATCCCACAAAAATTTTATACAATAAATGCAAGGGAATAGAATAATAAAATGTTACTGTCTCAGCCGGGACTTGAACCACGGATCTCCTGCTTGCCAGGCTGGTGTGCTAACCATTTACACCACTATTATGATTTATACAATTCCATGGCACCTGGAATAGAATACTTTTTAAAGAGCACCACTTGGAGCCTAGTAAGTAGGATCACAGAAATATTGAAAAATATGAAATGGGAACAACATTCTTCTTTATATTTCTAAATACATTTTCATGAAATTCACTAGTAAGAAACAAATAACAAGATTTATGTGGGTAGAAATACTTCAGAATAAGATTTTCAAATTTAGCAATTCAAAAATAGATGCTTTTATCTTATATTGGTCAAAAGGTTAGTTACTCTTTATTTGAAGAGTAATGCTATAGAATCTGCTACAACCCTCAATTTGACAAATAGCTGCCAAACATATTAGCTGAGCTTCACTTACAATACATTATGCTTGTTTGACAGTTTGGGTAACATTTTAATGACAGCATAAGCTTTAATTCATTGATTTTACAACGAAATAATAAAAAGAAAAAATAATTATGAATTAATCTTGAAAAAATANTTTATAGAAAAAATTACCTTTTATAAATCATTACTTTATCACTGTAAAGATAAATAATATTACTCATAAGATTCAAAACAGCTAAGAGGAACTATATTATTAAAACTAGAAACATATTGCCACAATAATAAGGAAGAATGCAAATAAATAATATGAGAAACAGGTTAAAATTTACATGTCATTCAAAATAACAGATTTCATAGATGAATTATAACATATTTATTGACCAGAAATTGTTCAAAATATCACCTTATTAAAGAAATTTTAAGGGAGAAGATTTATTTTAAAAACAGAGAGCTCAATACTAATTTATCGCTTATAATATTCCCATTTACCAAGAATTAAAATTTCAACAAAAATATTAATTTTCAATTAAACAAAAGAATAAGATGTCACTGCAATTCCACATAAATTATATTCTCTTTTTTTCTTGTCAGATTTAAGGACTAGAGAAACTAAAAATAGATACTAGGCAAAAATAAATTGGTTAAGACTACAATTTAAAGTAAGAAGAAAAAAAAAAGAAAATACCTCAAATTCTCAATTTATGAAAAAAAAACAAAGGATACAATTTAATTACATCTGTGTCCATACGTCTTTTTCCAGCACTGGGCGATGACATACTCATAAAGTACACCAAAATTATAAAAGTAACGAAGAAACACAAATAATCCACCTGCCAGGGCTCCTTTGTTTAATAAATAGTATTCAGTATTCTAAAATCAAATATCATCCATAAAACCATTGTTCTTCAGATCAAACAATCCATACACATAATAGATAAGACTTATTTCATGTGTCTATTATACCAATAACAATCGTGAAGAGATAAGAAAAATAATTAGGTACAACCAAAATTCCTCAGGTGATTTGACAGTTCAAAAGCAACGACGAAAATTGTAAATACGCACGACAGACTAGGTCATCAGCTCACAGATGGGAACTGGCTCTCGATCAGCTGATGACATTGATTGGTTCTAGTACGTTAACTGTTTGAAATTGTTCGGCCTCCACGAGAGTAATTTGTTAAAGATATACATCCGTTTAAGTTTTTTAGAAGAAGACTTTGCTTTCAATTTGTAATAATTTTCTGTGAGTTGAAAATATAATAATATCTCTGTTTCAATTTGGCTTTGAAATGATAAGAATTGTTTGCAAACCTTGTGTTACTGTAAGTTATCTTGGTTTTTAATAAAAATATAGTTAATTTTCTTTTTTTCTTTCACAGTTATTTACTAATATAGATGATAATGAGAGCACACCATAAAATACCCGTTGTTAAAATTGTTCTAACTATTGATAAATATAATAGTTATTTTTCATTTATTATTTTATGTTTGTGAAGTATTTGCTTTTGATAAAATTCGTAATAAAAATAGACCATAAACATGATTCAATTTTAGAAGAAAATTAACGGTTGGAATTTCACTTAAATAAATTTCTTAATGAAAGTTATATATTCATTTGTTAACATTTTAAATCACTTTTTCAATCTTTAAGAGTATTTAATACCTCTTTAAGAAATGCTGCATTATTTTATGCTGTAGTTAATCTTCTTATTTTAATAGAATTCATATGTTGTACATTTGCCTCAGACTATTAAATAATAAAAAAAGTAGAAAACTTCATTTTGCACTTTTCATTTTACATTAAATTATTGTTTAAAATTATCAAAATAGTGAAATAAGGTACTTATAAATTTTGCTTTGTAATCCTATACCCCATTGTATGTAACAAAAAGAAATTTAAAGTTTAATATAGATATTTTTTAAGGGAATAACTAATGAGGGTCTTAAAAAAAAAATTAATATA